>JAOXYI010067462.1:0-20225 GCA_028566495.1 Lithophaga antillarum | reverse complement strand
CCCAAGGATCATCCCTTCCAATTGGCCCACTGGCTTCAGAGAATAAGGTTATGTATATTTTTCCTGTAGGGTCCTATCTTAGCTATGTCTCACGGGGGAGGCCAGCTTGGAATGAGGTCAGAGTCACCGGACACAGTTTTGAAAAGGGACCACCCAAGGGCCATTCCTGTCACCTTTTGTTTAGATTGGCTTGACAGTTTCAGAGAAGTGGATTCTTTTATATTTTCATATAGGGTCCTATGTTAACTATGCCCAACGATAGTGGCAATTTCGGAATGTTTTCGGAGTCAACGGACAGATTTTTAAAAGGGACCACCTAAGGACCATTCCAGTCATGTTTGGTTTGAATCGGCTCGACAGTTTCAGAGGAGAAGATTTTTTTGTATTTTCCCTTAGGTTCCTATGTTAAACTGCATCACACGATGACGGCCATCATGGATAGAGACATAATATTGGAAAAGGGACCTGCAAAGAACCATTCCTCTCATGTTTCGTTTACATTATCTTGACATGTTCAGAGGAGAAGATTTTTATATATTTTTCCGTAGGGTCATATGTTAAACTATGTCCCACTGTGGCGATCATTCTTGGATTTAGATCTTGATCACTGGACACAATTTAGAAAGTGGATTATCCAAGGACCATCCCTGCTATCTTTGGAAATAATTTGGCTAATTTTTGACAGTTTCAGAGGGGAAGATTCTTTTAATTTTTTCCATAAGGTCCTATATTAAACTATGTCCCACGGTGACGACCATCTTGGATTGAGGTCAGGTCAGCAGACAAAATTTTTAAAAGGGACCACCAAACATCCATTCCTGTCATGTCTGATTTAAATTACCTTGACAGTTCAGAAGAGATTTTTGTATTTTTCCCTTAGGGTCCTATTTTAAACTTTGTCCCACGACGGCGGCGATCTTGGATCGAGGCCGGGGTCACCTGACACAATTTTGCAAAAAGACAACCCAAAGACCATCCCTGCTGAGTTTGTTTCAAATTTGCTCAATAGTTTCAGAAAAGAAGATATTCATATATTTTTTCCATATGGTCGTATGTTCACTATGTCCAACGGTAGCGGCCATCTTAGATTTAGGTGGGGTCATCGGACACAAAAAGGACAACGCAACGACATTTTCTTTTAAGTCTTTTTTCAACTGACCAGTGGTGTCAGAGAAGACGATTTTTGAAAAAGTTTACGACGGACGATGGATGCCAAGTGAAAGCAATATTTCACCTAGTCCTTCGGACCAGGTTACCTAAAAAGTCATAAAAACCGAGATACCTAGTTTCCCGACCGAATATTTGATTTCTAGCGCAGGATACCTAGTACGAGATACTGAGTATCCCGCACATTTATGATTGAGATTTCTTACATTTCAATTCGACTACAGTTAAGTTTACTTGCAATATAATTATATCGTCAGAAACATATGTCCTTGATATTGTGAGTTGACCACTCTAAAATTCAAATTTGTATTCACCTCAAAACTGTGAACTGAACATTATCAGAAGAATATGCAATAAATTCTTCGTTAAATGGTTAAAATGTCCTCATTCTCGGACCAGAAATACATGTGGAATATTTTTTTCTGAAAACAAACAAACAAATCATGCTTTTATTTGAAATACGCAGTGATTTTTCTACAGTTCACAAAAACCCGGACAACTACTATCTCAACTAGGTATATCTAGTTTCTAGTCAAACAGGATAGCAGGTTTGTTGAAAAATTTTATGTATCCCGAACATTCAGGGTGTCGATTATTTTTGCATTGATATGGGTATTGGTCTGTGCATGTGTTAAAGGCTCATTAAAGTTACATACTGAATTACGGTTACATATTTTGTGTTTTTATGCATGACCGGTGTGTTCAGGGCTAAATACGTCACATTATAGGTTAATGTCAAATATTTTGTCGTTCTATACAAGACTTGTCTATATTTAGGACTAAGATAATAGTAAGCCGCATTCTGAGTTAATGGTCACATATTTTGTGCTTTTATATTTGACCGGTCTGTGTTCAGGACTGAAATAAGTCATATGCTGGGTTACGGTCAAATATTTTTGCTTTTACACATGATTGGTCTGTGTTCATGGATAAAATAAGTACCATTCTGAGTGAAAGTCACATATTTTGTGCTTTTGCATATGACCAGTTTGTGTTTATGGCTAAAATATAAGTCACATTCTGGGTGAGTCATAGATTTTGTGCTTTTATATATGACCAGTCTGTGTTTCAGGGCTAAAATACATATTAGTCATATTCTCGGCTACGGTCACATATTTTGCTCTTCTATCTATATAACCGATTTGTGTTCAGGGCAAAAGTTGGTCTCATCCTGGTTAACGGTTACATATTTTGTGCTTATATATATGACTGGTTAGTGTTCAGCCTAAAACAAGTCTCATTCTGGTTTATGGTCGCATGTTTTGTGCTTTTGAATATGACCAGTCTGTTTAGGGCTTAAATATGTCGTATTCTGCGTGATAGTCATAGATTTTGTGCTTTTATATATAACCAGTCCGTGTTTCAGGGCTGAAATATGCCACATTATGGGTGACAGTCACAAATTTTTTTTGCTTTTATATATGACCGGTTTGTGTTTAGGACTGAAATAGTCACATTCTTGGTTACAGTCACATATATTTTGTGCTCTTAGATATAACTTGTCTGCGTTTAAGGCTAAAATAGTCACATTCTGCATCACAGTCACATATTTTACTTTTCTATGTATGACCTTTCTGGTTACAATATTATATTTGGATATTGGGTATTTGCACTGCATAATCTGTAGTAGAGGTTTAAATACTTAATGATGTCATGTATCCTCATCTTTTATTATTTTGTTTTGAGAGTCTTTTTCTTTGACATTTCACCATAAAAAATAACACGTATGTGAATCTGATAAAAGACTGTTTTTTTTATCATAATCATTTAGTTGAAATTAAATACTGGAAGACTATACATATATGTCTTGTAACATCCACCAAGTTTTTAACATGTTTAATTATAAGATATCGATTTCACAAACGTGCTTGAGAGACGATTTTTTTGCTCCGCTTTTTGTGTGAATGTTTATTTATTTTTGAGATTTAAGTCTCGCTACAAAACTATGACCTTCGATCGCGATCGGAATTTAGAATTTCCGTCCCTGATATGAATTTCGGTTGTACCAAGATTTAAATCTCGTTAAACCTCGATGGGTATTTAGGGTTTCAGTGGGAGATTTGGATCTCGATTTGTACCGAAATTTAAATTTCGCTAAATCTTGATCGGTATTTAGGGTATCCGTGCAAGATTTTGGGATATTTAAATCTCACCTGTACCGTGGTTTAAATCTCGCTACAAAATAATAAATCTTGTTCGGTATTTAGGGTTTTCATGCGAGATTTAAATCTTGCTTGTATACAACAACGAATCTAGGACGGAAACTAGGGATTCCGTACGAGATACTTTTTTTTCTTCGAGAAAACTGATATCGAGATTTAAATCTCGACCCAAAACTTAATCTCGATCGGGATCGGTATTTAGGGTTTCCGTACGAGATATTATGTTTCTTGCTTTTTTGTCACATTTGCGTACCATAGAGTATATTACAACAGAAGTTATGCTTACAGAATTTGCTTTGACCATGTTTGTTCAACCCGTCAAATTCAAGTGTTCGTGACTGATGTATCCAAAAATTCTACCGGTGTTTTGTAGCTGGTTCATCCCATGCTGCATTTTGTTCAATTATCTGGAACCTTACATTATCATATATATAAAGCACCTTCAACTACCTGGCACTTTTTATTTCTTTTTTGTAAGTGACTTCATTATCAAATATATTTCACTAATCTTGGTCATTAAGAAGCTTGCAACTTTGACTCGAAATTAAGAAGACCTAATATGTAAACACAAAAAATACTAATTTTAGATTGAACGGCTTTGTTAATTGTTTGTGGTAATAATATTTTAGTTTACATCAAAATCAACAAAATTATGATTGTGATCTGTTGAATTTGTGCGAGAAAGCAGGTTAACCTTCTTAAATATGGTCTGAATCAGATTTACAATTTCAAGTAAAATAAATGCAGATCTGCATGATAATAAGTGTCGCAATTCTCGGAAATTTAGGCCTATTAAAGATTATAACATAATCCTTATTAACAGTACATTGTAAAGCAGGTATTGTACCTGGACTTTCTGGCACATACACATTAATATAGCCCAGTACTTACGAACACAGTGGTATCTGACCCATAACGTAGCATCTCCATTTGTACCACATGAACTCGCAACGTTAGCATTTGTCACCAGAAATGTACATGTTGTTTTGTTGTCACATTGATCTTTGACTCCATACGTCAATTTATGTGAACAATTACGATGGGACGGTAGTGAATACGTTACATTGTCTACGATGATATGAACTTCGGTTGGTGCTATATAGTCTGAATAAGTATATGTTGTTTCCACTTCTCCACTACAAGACAATGTTGCATTTTGGCCTTCCAGAAAAGTATGATTATAATAGTCTAAAAAGCAAAGAAAAAAGATAAACGTCAAGAAATATCAACAATATAACCTAGGTATTATATATCGCTATGTTCACGGTTACCATATGAGGATTTTTTTATTATTCTCTATGTATTTAGTTCTGGTAACCATAACTGCTTTTACCAGAAAGCAGATTATAACTTGGAACAACTGTTTTAGAAACAACTAAAACACACGTCTCGCCGTCGCTTTGAGGATTTATCTTTTTTTATCTTGATTTATGCATCATGTGCGAGGAATTTCTGTCATGGACAAAGAGGCAAGGGTACCACGATATGTCTTTCCACATTTGTGGATAAGTTAATGAAAGGGGATGCCTTAGTACAAATTCAGTCAAACTGAAATGCTGCTACAAATTACAAATTTGAGCTTGATCTAAAGCTGAATGGGCGGCTTTTCACATACGGTGTACGGAGATTTCCCACATTTTCATTTAGGATTCTCTCCGCAGATGTGGCACTTTAGGTTAACGTGTTTTAAAATAATGATGTTCAAAGCTCCGGTGGTCGCAGGGAGCTATGAATACATAATGTATTTATGTGGACTTCATGTGGATAATGAAATTCGACAGTAATGTTAATGATTGGAAAATTTAATGATAATGATTAATGATTGATATGTGTGTCATTTACCACTGACGGTCGGCTACAGCTTTTGTAAATATTTCGAAGCCGTGGACAAAACCTTATATGCCAATACTTATCTTGTATAATAAATATATAATCATATTGATTTATAGCATTTTGTTGAATTTTTATAGAAACACATGCAAATATATCAGTATTGAATTTACTTTTGCATTCACAGTCTGCGATAAATCATATTCTAACAAATCATAATGTATTTGTATACAAAGCTTCATAAAATTACACACACAAAACAAAACAGGCCCTAGATGTTAAGGTCATTCAGTGATTTTTTCACATAATACATTCCACAGTGTACTAATGAAATAATGTATTTGGATACAAAGTTATGAAACTCTGTCAAAAGGTTAAAAAAAACTGACAAGAACTTGCTGTATCAAAAAAGAAACAAATGAAACCCTAAATCTGATCTTAACCCTAAAGGTCATAAGGTAACCACATTCATACACGCCATTTCACCACGTCTAAATGCATTTGGGAACAGTTTTCTTGATAATAAAATAAATCTTCTTCAATTTTATATAAACCAAAAGTGAATGACCTAATTAACTAATCAATCTGATTTTCGGCATTTTTACCGTTAGGCCAACTAAAAATATGATAGTTTCTAATCGGTTCTGTTTTTTTTTTCGGAAAATAGTGTAAACGATACAAATTTTGATTGTCCCAAAGGCTCAGAAAACTATTCAAACCTATATACAAATATGTGCAGATGTGCACACCATTTATTACAGTACGTCATTCCAACTTTCAAATATTGGATTTTGTTTTATAAATGTCATTTTCCCGACCAATATTTTCATTTCAGAAATAAAACAAAGTTCAGATTTCAAAGGGTGTCGAAGAGGGTAGAAAGTAATATTTTTAATCGCTCGGAACATCTGTATTCCTAATAATAGATTTAAAATGAAAACGGTAAGAATTTACTTCACCTCGATAATCATAAGAAAAACTTTTAAAATGTATTTCTTGATGCAATATTACATAAAATATGGACTGAAATGTTAAATTATTTGATGTGAAACATTTTCTTTTCAATTATTCAGAAGTTAAAAATTGTCCTTTTTGACCCATGTCGAACAAAAAAAAAATCAATAACAGCAGTTTCGTTACACTTTATTGAAGCACTTGAAATTATGACAGACTCGTTTCGTCTGTATAACGTCAAATCAAGTGATAAAAGTTTCCATATTAAAGCAACAGAAATGTAGTTGAAATATACACTCATAAAATTCTTTTTTCATGGGTGCACAGTGAAACATTAAAACATTACGAAGTGAAGGTACAGAACTTCAACCATAAGTAATTTTTACTTCTTAACTGTTTGAAATCGATTTTTTACTGGTACAGTTTATTAACCACAATTCTACAAATAGTAAATGAAATGAGAGTTTTGGAATATTCCGGTTTTTTTTTCATTCAAAAAATTCTGAATCACACTACGGAGTACGAAGTAAAAGAAAATGGGATTGAAGTATCATTAATGAAACAAAATAATCTCTGAAAACTTTTAACATACGATTATATATCACCATAAATATTAGTTGGAAAAATGAAGCAATGTATTCGGAAAGGCACATAAAGTTACACATAATTTGATTTCAATCGAACAAAACTGAAGCCGTCCTTCTCCAACTTTTTAAAATTTTTCAACAAATCAATAATTAACGTATAGTCTACTTGTTCTCAGCACATCATTGTTTAACAATAATTATACTATTTCTAGCGTAAACTTTATGTAAACTTTATGTGAAGATAGTTTTCGATTGTGACGTCATGAAAAAGGTCAAGTGACGTGATATTCCTTCCACCTGGGAGAAGAAAACCCAACTTGTAGTTGATTTGGTACCTACATTTTGTATATTGATTGAAAACATTCATTAGAGAAATATAATCTTACATTTTTATTGGTGAACTATTTAACGATTTCCTGTAAATAATTCTAATAATACAATGGATATGATGTAAGATATTATGTTTCATGTTTTGTATGGTATATGAATGTTTATTGTAGCACATGATGTTGGCATCAAATTCTCTTTCATACAGCATGTAAGCTATACTTATATTCTTAATTAAGATTCCTGAAACTTGAGCATAATTTCTTTGCATGAGCTTTTACCTACATGCAGGAATAACAGGATCTACGACTATATCAATGGTTATGTTGCCTGTCCCTCTAGTTGTTCCATCAGAAACCCTAAGGAAAATCAAATACTGTGGTGTTGAGTCAGGAGTTAATGTTGTACCCTCTCGCATCATCACAGTTTTGGAGTTTGCTACGAACAGAAAACGAATATTACTTGATAGCAAGCACTACAAAAAGAAACAAAAATCACCACATATAAATTAAAATTTAGCATTTGAAATGAACAGATATCGTAAACGTCTACCTTTTAACAAGGTTTTATGATACTAATGTAAAATACTAGAGTACGGAATTGTTTTTTGTTACGGAAAAAATCCGGTATTGGATGCATTCTGTGACGTCATTTTGGACGTCCTGGTTTGCTGCGTCATGAAGAGCAACGGGACATAAATTTTGACATGAAATAACAAAGAAATGATATAATCTTTCATTTTCGTAAATAATGAAACTTTCGTTTAATTTAGCATAAAACCACCTATTATTCCATTGGCTATATATCCGAAATATGTTACAACCTTAAAACTATTTCGGAGACGAGAAATGCAGTCATATTCGCCATTGACTCTTATTTGGCTACAAACCGGTTACTTTTAAAACTTCGTTTATGTTGAGTCACATCACAAATTCTACTTAAAAAATTTGCTTACACCAAAACATGTGTCAGTTCGCTATGGAAATTAAAAGTACAGTGTATTATTTCAAGACATTGATGGATTTATACAGCCTCAGAAAACTGTTATGTAAAGATTTGCAAATCGGAACTTCAGAAGTCCAAGATGAAATAATTTTGGAACCTCAGATTTATATCGCATGTAATCTGCATTTCACATTCTCGTAGCTTGTTATGTTGAAATATAGACGTTTGTCAAACCACAAATTGTTAATTATTTTATATGGTTACTTTGACAAAATGCTACCCTTCCCACCAACATCAAAGCTGACTGGAGCCTCGGTGGCCGACTAGTCTAGGTATTTAGTCATATCTACTGTTGATCACCGGTGTATCAACATTGGGGTTGTGTGTTCGAGTGTAGATCAGGGCGAGGTGTGCTCGACCCCAACCTTAATTGACAAGGATTTCCTGTCAAAAAGTGGGGTTCTCACCGGGTACTCCGGCTTCATCCCCAATACAAACTTGACGCCTCGATATGCCTGAAAAATTGCTGAAAGTGGCGTAAATCCCCATTCAATCAATCAAAGCTAATGTATTTAACTTATATTGCATTATAGGTACTACTTTCGTTTCTTACATCACAGGGTATTATAATTATTTACCATTTTTTCTCATTATTTAGTGCAAAGACATTCGTTATAATTATACAACATACATGTATATGGGATATTTTCCGTACATCATTGGTGAACCGCTTATCATTAATATACTTATATCCATCTTTGGGTACAATATGTTGAATCCTGAAGCTGGAAAAATTCTTAAACGAACGAATGCATTAGTAGCATAAATATCATGGAAAATTATATAATGATTTTTCTTTTTTTTATTTTGTTATTCAGTTTTTTATGATTTTACTACAAATACCTTCTAAATAGAAAATATCTTTTCCTGAACTTGGGGTAATATTCTGAATCTCCCATGACAAATCATCATTTTCATTGTCTTCTACTTGAAAGGTATATACCTCTCCACCAGTCCTAGTCGCTGATATATTAACAGATGCAGGTAGATCGGGAAAGAAAGGTCTCTGAAATTTAAAAAAAATGTCATCATGGTCTATGATTCAAACCAGATACAATGTGATGAATATTACAAGATACTTTACCAAACGTTTCTATATATCAAGGGGTTAATGCCTGTTTTTCTTAAGTGTATATGACGTACACGAAAAGGACCTTCTGGCGTTAATTCCGCGATATACATACTTAGATAATTTGATTTGATCTCATTTAGAAGTTCTCAATGCATGAAAAAAACGAAGCTTGTTGAAACTTCTTAAATCATCTCTTTCTAAAAGCCAAACATATAACAATACAAGGAGCCAGCAATTTTCAATCTGAAACGTTAAAGTAACTAAGGCAAAATACCTTAAGATCGGGTGCACTAGTAACATAACAATTTATTTAACGGCTGAATCCTATTACTGTACATTAAAATACTTTCTATTGCTCAAGGGCAGATACATGGTCAGAATTCAAACAGATATGACTTAATATATTATGGATTGAAAGGAACGAAGGATTTAAAATGATGCGCATGTGAATCGTGAATTTGATAACGATATCTAGTTAATGTTTGTTTCATTTTTGTGACGTCCATCCATCGAGATTTCATAGACCTTCCTTATTGACCATGAAAATCAGGATATTAAAATAAAATTACTTTTTGGTCAATTTAAATGACCAAGGCATACATTTCAAATTCAAAACATATACTCAAGCTTTCGTAAAGGGGAAATAAAAGCAATATACCTACCTCATTAACTGTTCTTATTGATACTGTTCCTGTGACTCGGTTATAACAGGAATCTTCAGCCCACAATACAAATTCATACTCATGAAACCGAGTACCACCCATCTCATGATAAAGGTCTGTCTTCACACGCATGTTACCTAAATATAGGTAGATAAATAACTGAAATTAAGTCTTTTTGCCAAATTATCTGATTACATAATATGCTTGTTTCGAGTTGTATCCGGTCCGTCAAAAATACGAATATTTCTTCGCCGATGGCACTTGACTTTAATAAAATGTATGGCAGTTTCTGTAATAATTGTCATTGTTGATCACTATTCTACATATTTTACAGTAAAAAAAGACTACATTAGCCTGAAACGTAGCCGATTTTAAATTTGTGATAATAAACAATATTCATATGCCTCTACAAAGTCACCAAATCGAAAGGAGTGAAATTTGCAGATGTGTAGTATGCTAAAATTTGCCAATTTGTCCAACATTTATGAATTATGAAATATTGACGATATAGATACGACTCGAAACAAACGTATTAATGATATTTCTGATTTGTAAAGCAGTTTGAAAGTATACGTAACGTTTAAATATTTGTTGTTTTCATTCTACCCTGTTTGATTATTAGTATTGATTAACTTGTTCTCGTCCTGAACGTAGCTGAAACATTGCTCGCTGGACGTTAAACAACAATCAATCAATATTTTCATTCCATTAAGCAATAAAAGTGTTCTTCCATAATAAAGTTCTTGGTGAATTAAGAGTGTGAATATATCTACAAATATATGTAAGTCATGCTGTACTGGTACATCATCTGTGATGTGTTTTAAATGCCAAACATGCATGCCAGGGCCTCTGTGAATGTCCTCGCGGGAACTAACTTCTTTAAATATATTTTTGTAATTTAGTTTTTCGTTGCCTTATGGCGAAAATAAATTTTTTACTGCATTTGTAACGCAAATGTACAAATAATCTAATAAAAAACATTCCCAACATTTTTGAGCGAATGAAATATGGTGATTAACGTTAAATTGCACTTATTATCTTCATTATACTGAAGTCATAAATGTACTTTTATGTTGATTTGGAAATGTCATAACTGTTTTTTTTTCTATTTATTCCATGTTTATGGAGGAAATAACGACCGGTATTAACATAAAAAAATATGCCATAGAACAGACAAAAAATTACATTCTAGATATTGCAAAACGTACTCTGCGCCTTTTCTGATTAACTGACTATAAGACACTTTAAAGTAAGGAAATACTAAGCTGTTTAGTATAACGAATGATCATTAGTGTGATGAAATTTGCAAAAAGAAGATACCACTGTCTCTTTCAGTTTACTGCACTAAAACACATAGCTTACTCTGCTCTGAATTGAATTATTCTCTCCCTTACTGTTTAGACTTCATTACCAACCAAGATATGTGCATATTGCATAACTGAAGATAGCGACAATTTGATTTCTACATCTTTGCCAAAATCTAATCACGTTCGTTAAGAAATTAAAAAAAAACGGCGAAAATTAGCCAGAAAAACACTTGATTTAAAACTCTTTACAAAGACGGGTAAACTATAAACTTATTGTTTGAAATCATGATTACAATTTTCCTAATTATGCAAAAAACGTTTAACTGATTTTGTAATCAATAGAGAGGCAAATGCTAGAATTAAAACTGACCCTTGCTTTTCAGTTCTAACCAGTTTCGTTTCCTACTGACACAAATTGTCCAGGACTTACCTTTTAGTAAAATCCAAAACAGAAGTTTGAGTCATTATAATCTGCTTGAAAATTGAAAAAGAAATTACTATAATCCGCATTTTCCAGATGTTATGAAAACAGAGAAAATAAAACCAGACAAAAACTCGTTTTACTATTCTTTAAAAAGAAGGCTAAAATATGGAATTACTCTGTCTAAAAACAGAAGTGTTTTATATTCCACATTCGCCTTATTATCATCTCTGAGTTTAACAAAAGAAGAAAGAGTGTTTGGCCGATGGTTAATCTTTTTCATGTAAATGTTAAAATATTCAAGTTGATATGGTTTGCTTATAAGTTTTAATCAGTTCTTGTCATCGACTGACTTGAATTGTCGAAAACTTACTTCTCGTAAAATCAAAATAGAAGTATGTGTTGTTATAATCTGGTTGGAAGTCGACAAAGGAATCACCATAATCCGCATCCTCCAGATTAACCTTTCTCACCCAGGAATCTATAGCGGTAGAATCAGGCAGCCACCATCTTCGTTCAGCCTCAACGGTAGGTGGTGTATCTGAAGAAAAGTAAGGCTAGTTAACTGATATAAGATCGTGTTAGAGATTAGATAACGAAAGAAAAGGTTTTGGGAAAATAAAACTATTCGTTCTTATCTTATTTAACAATTCGTGAGTACTAAAACGGTTAACTTTCTAACTATTAATTACAGTCTAGCCACTAAGCATTGTCGACTAGTTGATCTCATATTATCTGCTTAATGAAAATATTCCTATTTCCAACGGGATCAAAAGTCTATAGTAGCTATGAGATTTCCAAAAATAAATAAATGTTGTTGATTTATCTATTTATGATAAAATGAAACAAAATGTAATATTTATACGTTGTATCTAAACCTATATCGATTAAAATGCTTATTATATCAGAAGTTCAAAATTGGTCGTTACGTAAATATTACTTCTCTAGGACAGAAAATTAGTGTCAAAACTATAAAGCTGACACTACACAACACATTAAACTAATTTTTCTATTGAAAAGATCATATATTAGAACAGTCTAGAACGCTTTGCTTACAAAAGGTACAGTCTTTCGTCAAGACGTGCATTTTACATTGGTAAGTTTGTAATTTTCAATACCTGAGACAAAACTGCGTCATCATTTTTTTACAAGTTTAGCCATGAGAATTTTTAAACTTTCTTCCATTTTTGGCCTGTTCCCCGAATACAAAACCAATTGAAAAAGTGAAACAAAAATCTGTGACATTTTGTGTACAAATAGAAAATTTTTTTGATTTTGTCACACTGGCACCACCAGCGTTAGAGTCATTATTAAATGACTTCATGTTTCCTAATAAAAATAGCAAAATATTAGATCACAAAAACAACCAGATGTTAAAACATACAACGAAAAAGAGAGCAAAAACTATTTCTGCACATATAATGTAAATAACTATATTATCACGGTCTGTCAGAGTTAATTGGATGCACTAGATGTACATTTAAAACAATTATGTTTCATCACTGATGCGTGACGCCTGATGCATGTATAAACAGAAAAACAAATGTTGGAGAAGAAGGAATACAAAATATAAAAAAGCATTTTATTATTGCGCCAAACTAACCCTCTCAATGAAATCAGATCATATTTACTTCAGATCTAACATCTTTCGGCCTGTATTCATAAAGAAGACATGTAACTCCTCTCCTGAACTAAGGACAGAACAAAAGTGTTTGCTTGAGGTCAACATGTCAAGGAGAAAATACCAATAGCTTTATTCAAAGAAACCAGAAAAGTCCTGTCAATATGTTGCATTTTGTAATAACACGAAATGACAAAAGCTCATTCCAAATGAGACAAATTAAAACCAGAAGAGAAAACTTTCCTTTCCTAAAAACGGGGGGGCTTTAAAAATGCAGAATATGTCCATCTCCAAGTTGGAAACCCGTTGTATTGTCCTAAGTTAAATAAGTGGTGCCACTTATGCGGTAGTGAACTTATATTCAGGTTATAAATGAAACATTTTTCCAATCAGTCGGGATACTGATATCCATAATTTGTAACAACTGCATGCTGACCGAATTTTCGACGTTTTGAAATAACCTTGTTTTGAGCAAGTAACATGACAACAGACGCTCACTGTTATGGAAGTCTTTATAGTCCAAACATATTTCTGAACGAAGAATCAACTATTTTACGTAGATCGCATAGTAATTATAAAATCGATGGGCAAATTTTTAAAAAAATAGGTCATTAACAGTTATTGGATGTCTTAACACGGGTAGTCGTAATACTCGTAAAATGTTACCCCTGGCGTTGGTGAAGGGTAAAAGGTACGAATATACTACCTATATCATGTTAAAATAACAACAAATTTATGGCTTGCCTGAATTACCTCGACTCTAATATGACAAAAAGGCAACACTGACGACTGTAGCGAATGCTTTGTTTGACAGACCGCAAGCCGTTACCTTGGTTTTCAAGTAACCTCTACACCTGTTAAAAACACTACGGTGTGGAAGCAGTTATTCTTTGACATTTCAGGCACAGACGGAGTACAAATTTTAAACAAGAGGTACTGTGAGCATAGCTCACAAATTAATACCCCCGTGCCCCACTAAACCCATTTACTGTGAAATGAGCAAGTATCCATTTAGAGGATTTCAAATCGTAAAAAATATGTTTTGCCCAAAACTACACTGCACACTTTAAAATGTGTTGCAGTTTAATGAAATTCCATATAATGGATACGAATGAGTACCGAATGCAATATGGAACCTTTTAGCCTATACATGTAAAATGACTATTTCCTTGGCATGTTTTCAGAAAAATTTTGATATGTGGGAAAAGTAAAACAATAGGGCACAACTACACTCCTTAACCACTATACGGAATTTCACAAAACCTCAACACATTCGTCTGTATGAGGGAGTAGTGGATATACTATGGAAGCTCCCTTTTACTCAAAGCTTAAGTACAAAAAAGGGCTGATTTCTGAAAAAAATTGAATTGTGAAAAAAATAAATATTTGGTGCACAACAACACCTGATACTGAAGAATGTGTTAAAGTTTCTTTAAATTCCATTATGTGGTTAAGGAGAAGTTGTGGATATATTATGGGATCCTCATTTCCCAGAGCCTACATATATGTAAAATGATTATTTTCTACAAATTTTCAGTAATGAGAAAATTAAACATATGGTACACAACTACACCTCATACTGAAGAATGTCTTAAAGTTTCTTGAAATTCCATTATGTGGTTAAGGAGGAGTAGTGGATACAATATGGGACCCCTCTCTTCCAGAGCGTAAGTACTTGTAAAATGGCTATTTTCTAGTACATCTTGAATTATGAACACATTAAATATATGGTGCACTGCTACACCTCATACTGAGGATGTCTTGAAGTTTTATTAAATTTCATTCACTGGTTAAGAAGGAGTAATGGATACAATATGGGACCCCATCACCACAGCTTAAATAAAATGGTTGTCTTCTCGACATGTTCAAATAATGAGAAAAACAAAATATATGGTGCACAACTACACCTCATACGGAAGAATGTGTTAAAGTTTCTGGAAATTCCATGAAGCAGTTAATGAGGAGTAGTGGATACAAAAAGGTTACGGAGAGACAGACAGACAGACAGACAGACAACGGAATACATGATAGCTATATATCGCACGCTTCGCAGGAGGTATGATCAAATTAAAGAAATATATGTTATTAAGCTAATGTTTCAATTGAAACTTCTTTAAAATCTTCGGATGGAAAAGAGAATCCACACTTGCGCTAAGCATTTCCGATTCCGTTTTAACGACTATTAAATGTTCTCTATAGCAATTTGCTATATAGAAGGTTATTGCTGTCATAAAATCTACTAATTCAATGCTAAATCAAGTCCAAAGAAATGTCATCATTTCGGAAATTTTGTTCTTGCCACCACGAACTGGTTTGACCATTGTTGAATATCCATATCACAGATGATAACTGACAAGTTTCCTGCATCATAGTCATTATCCATTCTCCTTACTTGATTTGTGACTTGTTACCGGCTTTGGAGACTGGGCAATACGGCAGATACCACATATGGAGCAGAACATGCTTACCCTTCCAAAGCACCTGATAGCACTTCCGGTTCTGAAGTTCGTATTATCCTGGCTTTAGTTTTCAGTGTTATGTGTTTTTTTTGTCCACGTTTGTATTAGTTTTTGATCCTTTTGGTAATGGTGTTGTCTAGTTCTTTGGATACTATAATTTTATAAACATTCAGTTATAAATCTTCACATTCTACAAAATACTGAACATTTCGCCACGGTTAACAAACAGAAGAGGAGATAAAATTAGAACACGTAATATATATATATATATAGTAAATATGCAAAATACACAAGAATACTTAGAAGTTTTGTACATTGATATTGTATTACGAGTTTTTTTTATGTTTCTTTTTATTCAAAAGAAAATACTGACCTGTACCTCAAAAAGTAACTAAAAATGTTATAGTTTTTGAAGGAATTAAATAAAATTAAACTTACTGAAAGTGGTGTGATACTTTACTGCATATGCTCTCTCTGTAATATTTGTGCTATCGGTCCAATCTTCAATATCGTCAGCCCCTGGGATGCTGCTCATGTCCATTTTCTTTGTATTTGTAGGACAATAGTTTGGAGTGAAATCTATATGATCCTGTGTTGATGGGTCGTAGGACGAATTGCATGGTCGATATCCTATAATATTGTTGCCCCTATCATTCCTGTATAGTTAACATAAAAATATAACTGACTGACATTACTATGTTGTAAGCTATTTATATTAATGATTTATAAATGATCTTATGTACTAAATGGAATAATCATTCTGGAAACATTTTCAGCGACTTCTATTTCATAAATACTTCAACAGACAACGCTCTTGGCTATTTTATAGATTTAACGTATTGTAAGGCAAGAGGGCCAAATGGTGCATTGGTGGCCTCTTTGCGAGCATTTATACCTCAAATAGTTCCTTCAAATAGCTTATTATTTCGATGAAGTTTGATGAGCCATCGAAAATTACTACTTTTATAGTGACTTGTAACATTCTTTTCTTGATCTCTAACTCTTAGTTACGATTTGAATAATAAAGATACACGTGTTTTTGATCTCAGGAGTATACAAACTAAGTTATTTTGAATAACCCATAACTGGAATAAAAGTATCATCAATAGACCTGTCTACTTTGACCAAACAAAAATCGATTGTATATTTTCATAGAAATGTAAATGGAATAAAGACTGGAAAAACATATTTATTTAAAATATTTGTAAACGAAAAAATCAGAGTGATCACAATAATATACGGCTGAAATTCACCTATATTGCACAGAATTCTCAACCTTTTACTTGTTTATTAAGTAATATGATATTAAGTAATTAAACAAATTCTTAAAAATATTACTTTGAAAAAAGGCAAGTACCTTTTATATAAAAGAAAAGTACAGTTATGCTAAGTTAGACCGACTGACGATCGATAAACTGCAATGTAAACTCAATTCAAGATCAACGAGCATGGAAAGTATTTTACAAAGGAGTCCAAAACTTTCTTTTGGAACATTTGCTTTCATTCTTGTCTTTGTGTTAGTTTTCCTATCACATTTAGCATCATTAGTAATATTTGATCTTTTCAATATGTGCATTATAGCTGGTAACCAATGTGGCTAAAATATAATATGCTAGAACAAACCATCCTATTATATCGCCGGATGTAATGGCAATCCGCTGTGAATCAGGTGGTGTATATATTGTCGTTTGGTTTACGTCAGATTCTGAAAAAAAAATCATGTTTTAGTTTCACTTTTTAAGAAATATTTAAGTCTACCATTGTAAACCAATCTTGAAGACTGCAAACATCAACTGTGAAAGATGCCATTGAAAAGATATTTTATAATTTCGAATAGCGGTAACAAACAACTATACAGCAGTAAAAACAAAACAAAGTTAAGTCGACGATAAAAATACATATCAGTCATCCCTTCTTTTTGTCACAAGAAAATTGATCTAATAATTCACTGTATCTTGTTTCTTGTTTGACGTTGGTTCCTAACCATCAAACATACAGAAACGATTCAGTTACGAAAAACAATTTACAGACGTTGGTGATGAGGATGTTATTCATTTAGCTGTAGATTTATTGTAAAGTATTCTGCACTGTGTGATGCTCACACAAATACTGGCTATTTAGGTAATCATAAGTACTGCAGAGAATCGTTTACGATGAGTAACGCCAAACAATGATTGGAGACATTAACACAGTTTTTAATAAGTATATTTTGTAGTTTTCGACAGTAAGTCAATTCAGGAGAGCACAGGTTAGCTGTTTTCCTTTCTGTGAACCAATACACATGATTGTGTTTATATTTTGGTTCAAAAACATGGTTGAGCGTATATTGAAACATGTTTATACTGGTTAAGGTATGCAATTACTAATGTTTACCCAGAGAAATAGAGTTTTGAAATTGATTCATGCGATGTTCAGTTTTTTGTGTATCTAACTCCTGCCCAAATCCTACATAATTGTGTACTTTTAGATTTTGACAGATTGTACAAATGTATGATGATCTGTTTTGCGTTTTTAGATAAAGGTTTTGTTATGTTGTACAGTTCGAAATGGCCAGAGAGGTCACTGGTGAAGTTTTAATTGATACTTCTTTTCAATATAGTTTAATAAATAGGTTAGCTGCACTCTCTAGCGAGCAGGCCTCATAATGGAAGTACGTTGTTGCGTTTTACTTGATAAATACTTTATGTTCGGAAAAGGAAGGAACTAGAACATAATCAATTTTATCGTAACATATCACCGATCACATTAGATATAAATAAGGTAAATTATCTACTACCTGTAACAGAGACAGTATTTACTCCTACGACCTTCCTTTTGTACGTCTCTCCTGGAATACCAGTTGGCCTCCAGACAACAAATGTCAATGTACCACTGGCTACTGGATAAAATTCCCACTTCTGAATCAATCCACAACACCTTATTATTTCTATTTCACTTTCTAATAGAATGGCATTCCCTGGAATAAAGATACTTCATGTAGTATTTACTGCGCATTGGATTATTAACAATGATTTATACGTTTTTAATACTAAACTTCAATTGTTACCGTCTTAAGCATAAGATTAACAGGCATTATTTAAATGCAAAATTACTTGTTTTCTCAAATTCGAATAGAGTGTTCAATACAGCATCATTTTATACCTTCATTATAAGTTTCAAAATTGCGACAACTGACAATATATATGTTGGTTCTTATTATAATATTAACCTCACAACTTTATATTCTATGTGTATATAACAAATATCTCATTAGATCCTTATTATGTACTTTGCTATATATGTAAACTGGCCGATGAGGTATGCTATAACGTACAAAATATAAATTTTAGTAGAAATACACAGAATTTAGCAAATAATTTTTCGTCCTTGTTTTCTACAATTTATTGTTGAAGATTATCATCTTGGAAACTTTAGATTCTTAACAACCTCAGTGACATCTCGGATAAAAAAAGACATAACGAGAAGTACAAACATATGCTTGAAATCAAAATATATGTGTGTGTTAGATATTCCTGTTGGATTTTCTGAATAAAATAAACTGCTAAAACTGTTAACTGAAATAAAACTGACTGCTGAGAGCTGTCTTTCAGAAAGACATTAAGACAGAAGTTTAGTATTAAGTACTTACCTTCTGTTTCGTCTATCAAGTAGTCTGTCGAGTTTTCTATGTCTTCATAAAAATATTCATGACTCTCACAATCTGCAATGTACAAGAATGTAACTTCACATTTGACCAATGTTTTTGTAAGTCTTGGGATAAAATTAAGCTGATATCTGATCAAAGATTATTGATAATAATCCAAGTGACACAATGCATATACAGTAACATGAAAAAGCAGATACTGATTTCAATAGGTAATATATTGCTAGTGGTGCTCTAAGCCACATGTTTGGAAGCCAAAATAGTATTAAACACTCAATGAGATATCAAATCAAAAGGCCAAACGTATAGACAGAACCAGCTGTAGAAATTACTTAAAAATGAATATGCCTGAGTTTTTAATTTTACCGACTGAACACTTCGTTCAACGTCTCCAAGTAAGTCTATTTGGGTACCGAAGTACTGGAACTTTGCTATTTACACCCTCGGTGACTAATAGTCAACCAGTCGTTAAATAGCACGTATAGTGTGAAATAACGACAAGACAAAAAAACCTTTATCTTAGCACACTTCCTGTATTTTCATTTATATCATGGCATTAAATGTACGAGATGAAATAATTTCAGCTAGACCATGTCCAATGATTGTTAATTATTCCATATCAATATTTAAACAATATCTAAACCCTTCCTAAATAATAAAAAGTGAAAGTTTTTTTTTTAAATATAGTCACGTATTTTTGTGTGTTTTTTCAACATACCTTCTGACTACTCTAACATGCTTTAAAAAAAGGAAGACAATTCTATAATCACAGATGAAATTGATTTAAAACGTGAAAGAGAGATAACGAAATTTGCAGATTTTATCAAGTCAAATATGAATTTATCACGCAGTTTTCTAGCACTTTCTGGTGAATAAAAATTTTGAATAAATATTAATTTAATTTTCTTTAGCTTTTAAGTTACAAATTTGTAGCATAGGGAATACGTTAATCAACATAAGTTTAGTAATAAGTAATTACAGTTGTTAACCATTGAAAAAAAAGTTTTT
>JAOXYI010067245.1:0-12565 GCA_028566495.1 Lithophaga antillarum | reverse complement strand
AATAGATTAGCACTATATATATAAATGCCGAGTAGCCAAAGATAACTAGAACTGCCCTTAAAGGGACTAATACCCCCATAGCAGCAGTTTTGTTGAAAAATGTCTATGTCCAAACGGTCACATCTAGTACAGTACTGGTCCAAACAGAATATCCTGACAATATGCACGTCTCCATACAGTAATGTAACACTCCATAAAGTTTAATGAGAATCCTGCAAGTAATGTAGGAGGAGTTGCTGAAAACACATGGAACAAAGCTTTGTTGAAAAATGCCTAAGTCCAAACAGTCACATCTGTTACAGTACTTGTCCAAACATAAAATCCTTACAATATGAACAGCTCCATAGAGTGATATGACACTCCATAAAGTTTCATGAGAATCCTGCAAGTAATGTGGGAGGAGTTGCAGACAACGTTATTTCGGACAGACAGACTGAAACTTATATACCCCCCACTTCGTTTGCGAGGGGTATAAAAGTTGTCCTCAGCCGCCCCAGATTTTTTCTGTTACTTTTTGTAAGTTTTCAATAAGGCCTACAATTTCTTTTTAATGCAGATGAAATTCAAACTCAGTTTAGATGCCCCGGGAATACAAGGTAATGCGATTAAGAAACAATTTCTCTACAGTACATACAAACACTTTCACGATGTTTTTACGTTTTTTAAGGGCCGTAACTCCAATAAATATTTTCATTAGCCAAAGAAATTCAAACTCAACTTAGAAACCCCTACAACAGACATTCTGTAAAAAATGTTTTGAAAATCCATACAAAAATGACATTGCTAGATAGAATGATTGCAAAGTATTTTTTGCTATTTTTTTTTAAGTTTTCAAAGGCCATAACTCTGATAAATATTTTCAGTGACAACTTCCTGCAATACATCTTCTGTACTACTTTTAGGAAATTCTATGAATAAACAATTTATCTAGAACACTAAAAAGCATTTTTTGCTATCTTTTAAGTTTTCAAGAGCCGTAACTCCCACATAGCTGAAATTTGAACTTAGGTTAGAGGCTTCAATAATATACTTTCTTCAAAAAATTTCAGACAATTCCGGAAGAAACAACTTTGCTAGACTGATTACAGCTGGGATGGACCGACGCCCAGCATTTCCATATCAAAAAGAATTAGTCTTTCTCGACGTGGGCCAACAAATAACTTCATGTATTCAAGAAGAAATTTTAAGTTTCAAATATTTATTTCAATCTTTTTCCCCTTCATTATCCACAGTTTATCTTCACTAAGTGAAGATGGCTCACTTTGCCTCAAGGATCCAATTGTCCTTTTATGCAACATTTTTGTACTCTTTGAAGAGCAGTTCTCAATAAAAGTACTGTCCAATAGCTCCTTCCACCTCCTCCATTTTTCACTTTGCCATACAGGTTGGTGTGTGATAAAGCCCCCATCAGGGGCTTCATCATCACTGCTCATCAGAGCTGGCGTTATTACATTCTTCAGGGCCTCTCTCCTGTTGTCAGATACCTTATCCTGGTCCAACTTCTGCAGAGCCACTAATCGCCGCTTTGATTTCTAAAAAAAGAAATAAAATAAAAATTAAGAGTTGTTATATCATGCCAAGATGCATACCTTGAAACATGTTAACTTTCTAACACAGTACATGTACGTGGTTATTTTACAGAATGCAAAACATTATCGCAGATAAGCTATAAAATGAGCCATATGATACTAGAATCAACATTTCCTGGTTGTTTTTGTTTTGTTTTTGTTTTTGGTTTGTTTTGTTTTATTTTTTATTTATTTTGCAAACTGTCACACATGGCAAACTGTAATTTTAATGGTGTGGAAAACCTCAAAAACAAAATACAGCATGCCCACTACTTTTTTACATGGGGGTACAAGTACCCTCGGCCCTTTATTTGAGCGTACACAGAAATTTTGGGAGGTCCAACTGCACTCTCACTCTTGAGAGTAAAAATCCAAAAGACAATGTTGTGCATTTGATATACCTTTTGACTTGTATTAATAAAGGTGAATTGAAAGATGGATAATCATAAACATGTTGTATGCTAGGTCAAACTAATATAAACAAATTATATTACGCCTCTTCCAGTTGTCTGATGAATTAGAAACTAACCAATGAAATTTGTTCTTGTAACCCGACTCGGAACAACACGATTTTTGGAAATAACTGAGTTTCTGCTATAAATAATTAATAATGTTGGACATTTTCAGTTCTCGATTACGCAAATTTGTACGTGCACGTTCATAATGGCGATCTTTATTTTACGTGCATCACTTATTTTGTACGTGAAATACGAACTGCAGTACATGAATGGGAATGCTGAAAATAGACAATCAATCCTACAAGTTTCATTGAAAACCATCAACAAGACCAGAATTTTTTTCTTCACGAGAGGCAATTAAAAATTTTGAGTCAGGGGTAAAAAGGAGGGTCAGTCAGGTAAACAGAAACACAAGATTTTTTTTTCAACGTCTTATACCCAAGAACAATTTCTGTATTAAAATTTCATGAAAATCCAATGAATGAAACAAAGGGAATCGATAATTCTGTTGTACCTGCTTTTGCAAAATGCAGGGGACAATAAACATGTTTCCTAAAAATCAGCCAATTATGCATTCAATATATATAGACCCCTTTCTTCCTCTCATAAAGTGCTCTTTTTCTATTCTCTGCTGCATCCCTCTCAGACTTCTTATAATTGTCCTCTTGCTTTTTAGTTGTAAAATATCTTGATACAGCAGCTAAAATATATAAAAGAGGTAGTAAGGGAAGTACAAGAAATAGGACTTAAATATTCCATTAGAAAAAAAATATTACCTCTTTCAATATACTACTGAAAAAAATGTTTGCAACATGGTCGTGGATGGTTGAAAATACAAAAATGGTAGTTTTGGACTCTTTCACATTGTACACGTGCATACTAGTACTTTTGAAGGATTAATATAGAATTCAGTCTTGATTTGAAAATTACCAAATGTTACTCTTATTTTGATTTCAAAGTGTACATGCATTTTGAATAAAGTGAACATCAAATATCTTACAATTGGTTGACTCACTTAAAGAATAAAAAGTTATTGCTCTAATAACATGAACAATAAGCTCTCAAAGAGCCTGAATGGCTCACCTGGGCCTTGGAAAATATGTGCCAATAAAAGTTTTTGTTACAAACTTACAAGAATTAATTCATGTACATGTATTTCATTACACTAGATCCGCATTGATTTAAATTTAGGCCAAAAAAAAAAAAAAAATACTTGTTTCCTGCTACCTGGCAGAAAAAAATAGGGTAGGTAGGTCAGAAAAAATATTTTATTTTACTTTTTTATTTTATTTTTTATTCTTTATTTTCACATGCAATTGCTGCTTTTACAGATAACTTTAAGCAATCAGTACCCTAAAGCTAGAGACTGTTTACTGGTGGTCCTGATTTGGAGCTTGCTTGAACTGTTTTTGGTTGAACTGCCAACAAAAAACATCCATGTAGAAGTCAGCTCAGTTGAAAAGAGTCAAAAAGATGACAATTGATTACTTTTTTTTACAGAAGGCCATAAAATGTTTTAGGGTCGGGGGCAAAAAAATAGGGTCGGTCGGGTAGCAGGAAACAGATATATATTTTGTTTTGGCCTTATTTATTTGTTAGTTTTTGCTGTATTTATTTTCTGTCTATACATTATAATTTTCAAGATGATGGCCAAACACTACGAAATTGTCAGATGTCTCATTGTTTGAGTTTGAGTATTTCAAGGGCACTCAAACTCAAACAATGAGACATGTGACAATTTCGGTGTAATTTAGATTTTTGTAGAGCTTTATTTACTGATCATTTTTGCAGTTTATTATTTCTCTCTATCTGTTTTTGTTTTCAAGATATAAGCCAAAAACCATCAAAATTTACAATAACTCATACAAAGAGTGGTCTGGCAATTTTGGTGTAATGGAGACTTTTGTAAAGCTTGATTTGCTGATTACCTTTGTTCCCCACAGTTTCTCTCAGTTTATAATTTAAGAGATATAAGCCAAAATGGTCAATTTACCCCTTTGTTCTATTTATAGCAACAGTGGCCATGTTGTTTGATCTGCAGGCATATATAACAATTTTTTTAACTAGATACCCTGAAGATGATTGTGGCCAAGTTTGGTTTAAATCGGCATTGTGGTTTCAGAGAGAAGATTTTTGAAAAAGTTTACGACAACAGACAACAATGACAACTGACACAAATTGCTAGACAAGTCTTTGTATGAATTAAAAAGGATAGCATGTACTTGTAATTTAATAAAAATCCAAAGACAGTGACATTCTGTTAAGTCTTTTACTTTAAAGTTTGAAGTTTGAATGAAATTCTTATGAATATATCAACATAATGTCATTAACTAACCATTCAAGACAGTGGGATCACTGTATTTTGGATTCCATCCCTTGACAAACATAAAAATGTGCTTTGTCATGGCAGAGTTCTCTTCATCTGTGACCCTATAATACCAAATAAAATGTGATTAGAAAACTTGCTCCTAGAAACATTAATTCATCATGACCATGTCCTGATTAAAACTAAAGTGTGGATGTTAAAACAGTGTGAAAAAACTAAAAATATGACAACAGTATTCAACTGTACGTACTTAATAAACGTACCATACGGTTGGTTTCATTCACAAACTTGGTTTTATCTGTTTACTCCTATGTCAAGATGGATAATGAGGTCAAGTGATAAAACAAATAATATTCTGTTTATTGCTATTTTGTGACATAAAAAATTGACACTGAAGAACAATAGTCACAGTGGGTAAAACTCACGAACAGAACTCAGTCTTTGACCGAAATTTTCAGGTCACAGTTGTTCCCATCATGTATGTACATTCAAATGGATGGATAGACGCACATACATATGGACAAGGGTAAAGACGAAAGGCCAGGAATACCCAAATCGGCACTATATTTCAGCTCTTTTATACTAATTCATTTGAATGACGAATGACGAATGTTTTCTGAAATGTGTGTTTTTCTACAGATGAGCACATTTTTAGTATAATATAACCATTTGTACATGTTCGCAGGTAAGTTAATGCACTTTCAGTGCTTTTATCGGTAAGGGAAGTAACTCCGTTTTACTGCATTAATTATTCATATCATGGCGGCGCACCCATGGCAACAGCAAGCTGCGTCCATCACTATTTAGTTCGGAATAATGCTTTCAACGACATATCGGTTGTACGTTTACTGCCAGTATGATGTAATGGAATACTCTTGTCATAAGCAGCACAGTTATTTGTGTTATTATTATTCATTTAGTATATGATAGCGTATTTTCATGAACCGTCCACGAAGAAAATAAACTCCGCCTTTATGCCCATATTTGGAAAATCTGCGTCTTCAGAAGCTTGAAATTGAACAGGAACAACCACCTGCTGATTGGCGTTAATTGGTGCAATTTACCGAAGATGGTGATAATTCAAAGGATATTTAGTAATGATTGATAAGATAACGGTGTTAAATGTTGAAAACTTACCAAAAAATTCTACAAAATTGTCAAGAACAATCAATATATGCCGCAAAAGCGCATATTTCAATGTTTGAGTTTGACGGTACGGTCATCCACGTGGCTGTAGAATATTAACTAGAAACAGTAATTTTCTTAATGACTTCCTATTAAGTGCCAAAGAAATAAGATGAAACCCTTGGGGTAGAAAGTAGAAGGGTATATCAACATAGAACATAAGTAATATTTACAACCTTGAGCATATAGGCATCTTGATATCCTGGTATCCTGGTACCAATATTCTAACAGGACTTCATTTTTATTGGGGTTGGGGTCTGAAGAAATTTCGAAAAAAAACGAGAATGATTAAGGTTTAAAAAAATGATGAGGACCAGCAATGAAGGAAACATAATAATCAGCACTTGTAGAGGGCTTTTGAAATGGTTTAAGCATGATGCAGGATTACCTAATTCAGACCTGTCAAGTTTTGAAAATTGTCTCGGTGAGATTTGTCAAAATTTTCAAAGATCAAAGGAATTTGCCGCAAATCTGGATAAAATTCGCATGAGTCTCACGTTTGTTGCGTGAGACTTGACAGGTCTGCTAATTCTTGAAACGGGAATGTCAAAATATTATGTGTGGGAAAACTAGAAAAGACCAATGGCTTGACACAGGAAATTCAAGAAATCGACCCATGAATTTGGGAAAAGGGTCTGTCTTAAGAATTCAACTAAAACATTTTCACACCCGTGAATTTGGGAAAGTGTAAAATTATGTTTGGGATTACGGGAAAGGGACCCCCACTGAGAGCACCCTATAGGGCATTTTCCTTTATTTTAAAATATTTTTTGTCAGTCGAAACGTACATGATTAAGGTGGGTGTAAAAAAAAAATCCTAGCTTGTTTCCACTTCGTCATGAAAAAAAAATCTCAATCCAAATTGTTTGGGAAAAAAATAAAGGATGATACATTTATCACCCCCTCCCCCTTTTCCAAATTAAATCATTCTCTGAAGACCTAGACCTATTGGCAAATATACAGAGATGTGCAAAAAGTATTTGTCACCGTCATTTTTTCACTATATTTTCTGTGTTTAAAACCATATTTTTTTTCAAAAATTATTGCAAGGTCATCTCTGATTTGTTTATTACAAAATTTTCAACAAAAATTGCAGTATACTATCTCTCAGTAATTTTGTCATAGTTGTATGTTCAACAATTTTTAAATTTGATAATTTAAAGAAGTGTTATTTTTGAAGATCTGAATTCAGTTGAATCAAATAAACCATTTCCCAATCCAAATTAATGTTTGTGTTCATCTCGCAGTCATTTCGAAACTTCAAAAAAATTGAATTATGTATGTGTTAGTGATGACAACAAATTGTCAAAATTTTTGAATTTTTCATGAAGATGTTATAAAAATCCGATCAGAAAAGACATTAGCTTACTTTTTTGCCAAAAATGTGGTTTTACATGAAATATATATTAAATGAAAAAACGACAGTGACCAATAATTTTTGCACAACTGTGTAGTATTGTAATAATATGAAAATGCCCACAAATGGGGAAGTAGTTGAAACATTGGTTTGAGAAACTCCTTTCGTTTAAGAAGGTCACAGGTTCCAATCCTGACCTAGTTTCAAATGTACGTACTGGTATATATATGCTGAAGTAAGAATGTTTATGTTTTATTGATATTGAATGGAACTGTGATTCTCTTTGATGGATTTTAACACAGTTGGGTAGTAATTTATAGAAATATTTGTTGAGATTTCAGTTGCATTTTTGTAAAATGTTTATCTTCTATGGCCAAGAATTTAGCAGTTGCATATACATTGTAGTTGAAAAATATGGCAGGAAATTTTGAGTTATTTAGGTAGTATTCAACTGCCAGAAGTTTTAGCATTGGAATGGAAGTGTATCTATACTTGCATGTTGTGTATTCTGTCACAATTTATTATAGTCAACATTCCACTATAAAATCTGTTTCACCCTTACGGTAAAATTTACAGAAAAAAAGCTAGTGAAATACAGTTTAACAGGATGCTATATTCTGCACTGTTAATATACATAGGTGGTTCACTCTGCATTTCAAACAGTCTTCACAAAAAAACCACAAGCCCGACTGTCCAGGATAGTAAAAATCATGTCGGACCAGTGACAAAACATTTTGGACTAGTAGACAAGAAAGTTTTCAGTGAAGACTGTCATTTCCAGGCTTGTGACTGGCAAGAGAGGTTTTATTCTTGGCTGCATTACCCACCACCCTTCCCTCGGAGTATAAAATAATGAAAATAGGATATTTAACATGTTTAAATACAAAATGTATACACATCAAAAGTGATTCAGCTTTCTAGCCTACCTTCTCTCTCTTTTTCTTATTGTTTGCTTCTTTTTGAATATATACAGCTTTTTCTTTTTTTTTATTTGAACTACAGAAGTACAACCTCTTTTTTTTGTAAGTATTTTTTTTTTTTGTTCTCAATACAACTTTTTTTCTTTTTTACAGAAATTACAAGTACTCCCCCTCCCCAGTGTACACATTCTTAATTCCTTACTAAATAAAAAAAATATATAAGTAGGATATAGAAATGATGAAAATATTGTGACCTAATAAAGTTGTGTTAATAGGAATATGGAAGCAAATTTTATTTCTCCAAGGAAATTAGCACTCAAATAGAATGTAATTGTTATTGGGCTGGGAATATGAACCTGTATCCCCTGTAAAGATCCTGAATAACATTTAGTATCCAGGGCTTAAGGGCAGTTGACACTAGTTGCCTGCATCAATCTGAGTTTAGTTGCAAATATCTGTTTCTGGCTCTGAAAATGTACCCGATACACGACAAGTATGCATCCAATATTGGATGTGCATCATTAACATATCCTACAAAAATGTTTGTTTGCTTTAACCCTATACATGTACCTACTCAAAAATTATTAGAATTAGTAAAAAAAAAATGTGAAAAAATGTAATTTCAAAGAAAAAATTATTTTGTTTACACATATAAAAAAATTGTGGTTGGGAATTGATCAGCAACCAACTTATTTCTTAGGTGGTGAGCAGTTTGATATATCAGAATGCAGTTATTGCAGCCTGCACATCAACTGCTGGCTTCACCAAATTAATTATACCAATAAAAAAGGACTGAAAAACAATTATTTTTAATGGCCTGAGTATTATAATTCTCAAAATATTGGTGGTTCACTCTGCATTAGGCCAAAAAAAAATTGTGTTTAGGAAAGATTACCTTAAACACAGTTATTTTTTTGGCCCTTGTCCAGGCTTGTGACTGGCAAGGGAACATTAGTCCTGTGTTAGTGCTATAGTAGGTAACCTGTTGATGTAGGCAAATGAACTGTGATGTGGCTAATAAATTCAGTAAAAGTCTTCTTGAACATGCGCAAAATTTCTACTATGCGTGGGTAATGCTGATTTTACTCCATGCAGCACTAACACAGTTCTAGGCCCCTCGGCTGCATTCCCCACCTTCCCTCCCTTTAGAATAATATTTGCAAGCTAACAATTTTTTTTGGCTGTCAATATATTTCCACTAGTGCGGGACCAGTTAAGGGCACAGACCATTTACATAAAACTAAAGAATAACTGTCTTGTATTTAAATACTTGTCGATGTTAATCCTTGATTTTACTGTCACAAATTGAGTTTTCTTGCGATAGTACAATGTAAGATTGAAATCAGCAAGTATTCAAATACAATATGATAAGTTATTCCGATTCTAATGCAAAGTTTAAAATACAAGTAATGGTGGTTTTGGCATTTTTATGTCGCCTGCCTAGCAGTGTCGAAACATAGGGATTACCATCCGTCGTCTTGCGTCGTCACACTTTGGTTAACCCAAAGATTAAAGTTTTTTAAGTTGAATTACTTTGTCAGACTTCACAGATTTTCATAGAACTTCAACACAAGCTTCTTTATGGTCAAAAGATAACATCCAAAACAAAATTTTGTAGTTTTTTTTTCATTTTTAGCTCACCTGGACTGAAGGACCATGTGAACTAGTGCCATCTGTCACTTGGCGTCTGTGTTGTCCGTCATTAACTTTTTCAAAAATCTCTAAAACCACTGGGCCAAATGGAACCAAACTTGGCCACAATCATCCTTAGGGTGTGTAGTTTCAAAATTTGTATCTGATGTTCCTGCCGACCAACCAACATGGCCGCCGTTACTAACAATAGAACATAGGGCTAAAATTGACTAAAAATTCAATTAAAAAATCCTGAAAATTCCTGTATAGGGTGAATAGCTGCCAAACTTTGGGGAAATCATACATTAATGATCCTCTTCAAAAATTATGGTTGATGACCCCAAGCGCCATCAAGCATGGCCATCACTGTTACTAAATATAGAAAATTTGACAAAAAATTCTGAAAAATCCTGTAAACATGGTAAAGGGTGAATTTCTACCAAACTTCGGGTAAATGATACATTCATGATCCCCTTTAAGAATTATGGTTAATGACCCCAACTGCCATCAAACATGGCCGCCACCATTACTAAAAATAGAAAATTTGACAAAAATTCCTGAAAAATCCTGTAAAAGGCCAATTGCTAACATTAATAGTTAGGATTTTTTTTTCATTTTTCTGTATTTTGATGGATAATTGGACCTAGTTTTTCTATGCATACAACTTGGTTAACCCTAAGGTTAAAGTTTTTGAAAGTTAAATAACTTCATTAAACCTTTAAAGATTTTCATAAAACTTTCACTCAAGCTTCTTTATGGTCAAATGATCATGTCCTGGGTGAAATTTTTTAAAAATGATATTTCATTTTTTCCATATTTTGACAGCTAAATGGACTGTTTCTATGCATACATCTTGGTTAGCTGTAAGGTTAAAGTTTTTTAAAGTTGAATTACTTCATCAAACCATCATAGATTTTCATAAAACTTGCACACAAGCTTCTTTGTGGTCAAAAGATCACATCTAAGACAAAATTTGGCGAAATATTTTTGTTTGTGTATTTTGACCGATAACTGGACTTAAATATTTTACGCAGTGACTGTAGCAGGCGACACATGTCTTCCATGGAAGACTCACACCTAAGTTAACTGTTTACATTACCAGAAATGTCATCTGCGATTCCGCAAGACATTCAAGCAGGTAAAGCGTGGATTTTCTCTAATTCTTGTACAGTTTAACAGAAAAAATGATAATTAATGTGTGGTTCTTTTTTTCGCAATGCTTCATTGAATGAAATGTAATTATGACGCCATGAAAAAAGGCGACCATGCCTGATGACGTCACATAAAAGGAGCACAATTTCTGTCCAGTTGGCAAAAATTCTCATCATTGTAAACGCATGTTTTAGCTTTAAGGTGAGACGTTACTGGGAAACGTCACAGTAGGAGTTATTTCCCTTTGTACGTGTGTTCTTGGTTACAAAATGGCCTTTAAGGGTCCTTTATTTTTCTAGGAAAAAAAAGGTAAAGTTGAATGAAAATGTATATAGTGTGTTCACACAGACTAAAACTGGAATAAATAGCTTTAAATGGAGTGACATGGACATGTGGTTGATCTCGGTATCATCACAGGAGGTCTTTCAAATGCCAGAAATGTAACACCATTTCAGCTTTTAAACTATCGGTAAAACCAGATATCCTGCCTATTTTTTCGTGATGATGGTCAGTGCGAGTTACTTAGTTCAAGACTAGTGGAGATGGAAATCATTGATCGGGTTTATAATTATATAATCAAATGAATTAAATATACATTTTTTTCTAATTTCACTTTTTTGTCTGCCTTACTGAACAAACTTCACAAACCATTTTCCAGAGTACTGACTGACTTTGTACGATAAAATTCTCGAAAGTTTGTTGTTGCTATCACTTCCAGCTGATGTTTGCAAAGAATATTCATAAGAGTGTAAAAATACATGTGGTCTAATCAGCTACCTGGTCTTTCACAGTAGTCATACATGTTAATAAATACAGGAATTTTTTTTTTCTATATCGTCTGAAGCTTCATATTATGTTAGCTTTTGTACATAATATCTGATGACGTTGAACGTTACAAAATGTCTGTTTTATAACCATTTATGTCAACATTGCCATGTTTGACGATGTCTAGGGCAAAAAGATGCTCTACGACCTATAATAAAGCTTTATATCACTGGATTCAGTGCGATTGCTACTTTATTATGTTAGTTTCTGAACAAGCTATAAAGCATACACTGAGATGCAGCATGAAAAGTACAATTTTCGCTTAAAAAATCAACATTTTCTGTATATATATCTATGTTAATTTGGCGCCAAAATTGAGATTTTCAAGGTCAAAATACACAAAAACGATTTCCATGACACCATATTTTGATTTGATATTTCGATGTAACTAATTGAGAAGTACCCATATGCAAAATTTCACCAGGAAACAAAATGGTGATTCCCAGTAACGTCTCACCTCAACTCATTAGAGAAATAGAACCTTACATGTACATTGTAAGCAGTGAATTATTGGATTTATTCAATCTCGAAAGTAAATTATCAAAATTTAATAATTTACTATCTCGATTTGATAAATTCAATAATCAACCAGTTTCAGCATAATATTTTATATTTATCCCCTAAAAATTTTGACGTTATCCAATCAGAATTGAAGTTACATACAGTTTTGCATTAGAATTAATTTTAATGACCTCCACAGCTAGGTAATGTAAATGAAAGAATGAAAAAATTTGAAAGACTGTAACCTCCCTGCCTGACATCTAAGATATTGCAATATAATGAGATTTAAAACATATTGTGATGTTAAAAGTTTTCGACGGCACTATTCTCTTGCTGAATACCCCTGAAAGATATATATTCACTGGTTAAAAGTCAAACCTCGTTTTTATATGGTTGCAAATTTTTTGCAGACATATTATGGTATGGGTCTGTCATTGTCTGTAGACAGTTGGTTTCGTGCTCTAACTTTTGTTCCCAAAGACCGATTCTTTTAATATTTGAACACAATGTTTCATGACACAAAATACAGGTCAAGTTCGATTATGGGGGTTCTGGTCCCTACCGTTTTATTAAAAAAAAGGCCAAAAGGGGCTTTTGATTTTTGTATATGAATCATTTGGTTGAAAGGAGATAACTCCAGT
>JAOXYI010067136.1:0-12567 GCA_028566495.1 Lithophaga antillarum | reverse complement strand
GGAAAATTAAAATTGAAGGGTCAGCCTAAGTTCTTATTCTAAATAATTTATGAATTACAGTATATTTAGTTCCTGCCAATGGATAGTTTTGGCTCTTAGTGATTTTATTTCGTGTTACTTGTGGCTGTAAAATGCAGAAATTATAGTCCTAATTTTGTGTATCAACATTCCATTTTGTTTTCATTCTGTTTCTCTTACAATTCATGTAGTTATTTTTTTTCCCTTTTCATTCAACCCTCTCTTGAAACGGACTAGAGAATAAAAGAACACCTTTAGTCTTACTTCCGAATTCTAAGTAAAAAAATCCTTACACTTACTTTTTTGTAGTGCTAATTGGAGCTGTTGAATTTCTGCAGCCTGATTTAAATTTATCGTTTTCTGGAGTTCTATAGTCTCAAACTGCTGCTTTACGGTGTTGTTGAGAACTAATATAACACTTTCCAGGCGATTCAGTCTATCCACAATTACAGACGCGTCATTTGATATTAATCTCTTCTCGCCATCAGTACCTGTAGTAATAATTCCACAACACTGAAAGAACATAAAAGCAATCAATGCAGTGTGCATTTTGCACTAACGCGGACAAACCAATCTATTAAGGTTGTCGATCAGTGGTACTTATCACCCTTATCTTGTACGCATTAGTTATTTTTGCAACATCAAGGTCATTTTTGTTACTACAAAACTAAATTGTGTACTGAATATAAAAATTTTGTAAAAGGCCATAACGTTAAATCTGGAACCAAATTCACACAAAAAACTTAAACGTTCGTAAAAATATCCAAACTTATACTTTAACAGTGATCAGGGGTTTGGACTTTTTTAAAATTTTAACCATGATCACACAGAAGTATAGTCTTTCAACATATATATTCATGTTAAGTTCATTAGGATTAACTAAACCGAAGTTTATTTTAACTGGCTTTAATTTATTATTATTAACAAGGATCTTTGGATCCTTAATTCAGACAAAATTCTTAAATTTTAAATGAAAGATCTTCTGTCCTGATGTCATACTACAGATTGGTGCAGACCAAATTTAACATGAAACCAGACGCAATAGGTAAACGCCACTTTTATCTCTCGGCGTGCTCTTCTAGTAAAAGACTCTTTGCTTCAACGGAACATTTCTATAATATACGTAATAGAAAACTAGGCGTTCACTTTTCGCTTCGAACATTAATAGATTTTAAAGAGTGAGATCTACTGTTTCAACCAGTCAGAGGCCGTAGACTTTGGTGTTAAAAAATGGCAGTCTACAATCAATATAACTGTCGGTACATTCAAATGTTCGGAGATAACTTAGGCTTTTTTATGTTTAAAGAATCGAATATAAAAAGTTATTGTTGGTAAAAATGGGCTTTCAGTGCATTTGCAGATAATTCATGATACTTTTGAAGCCACCATGACTCCCTTTTTTATGCTTCGACGTATTTCATAGAAATAACCTATCTGGTATTGTGTTATCTGAAGTTTAAAGAAGGAATTAAGTATTTTGAAAATAAACCGAACAAAAAATTAATGACAAAATGAGGTTGAAAATAATGGTGAATTACATTTTCGCGCATTAGCAACTGCACGCTGAAAACATTACATTTACCTACGAGAAAAGTTAACGTTGAGCATATTGCAGGTCTTTACACTGAGCACATTTCGGGTAAATTCACGATTTCGTCCATTAGCTATAGAGTACAATGTAAGTCTGTTGTACCCTGGTGACTGCGAGGAGTAGAAATTCGATCTTCTAGGGGATCCACAATGTTTCAAATTATTTTCGTGTGAAAAAGGTCAACAAGTAAAAAAGTTATTGCTAAAAACTCTATTTTTAAAATAATTTCAGTTAAAAATGTAATACAAATCCGATCATACTTAACGCTAATTGCTTTCAGTTTAAGAAGTTGCCCTCGTCTTGGACTGGAATTCAGAATACCAGGCCACAAGATGATCAAGTTCTCTTTATCCTTGTATAAATGATAGATACTGTGACCTATGGGTCACAAATATCCCTCGCCCCTCCCACCATTTCATACAAGAAAAAGAATTCCATGAACAGTTTGTTCTCCACATTCTCTGAAAGTTTTGCAGAAATCCACTCACTGGGTTTTAGTTTTGGATAACACTAGTATGTTCTGTCTAGTATTGGGACCGAGGTACATGTATGAAGTATTTGGAAATTAAAAATATTCAGTTTCAAAAGTAACATATGAGATGCAAATCTACAATTTGTCCTGAACAATCTGAAAGTTTTGTTAAAATTCATTTAACAGTTGTGGATAACAGTTATGTTTTGTGTAGTATTTGGGCCAAGGTACATGTATGAAGTTTTTAGAAATCTAGAATACTCCATTTCAAGAAAAGCCAAATAGGAGATGTGCATCTACAATTTATTCTGAACAATCTCTGGAAGTTTTGTTAAAATCCATAAAGCGATTTCGGAGGAGCTGCAGACAACAGGTATGTACTGTTGATTTGGGGCCAAAGTACACGTATGAAGTTTCTTGTAATCTATAATATTCAACTGCAAGAAAAATGAAATAGGAGATGCCAGGGCCGTAAATTATGTGTAGGCAGGGGTGGCAGTTGCCTTCTATTCCGTAGTGACAAAAAATGATAAAAAAAATCATAAAAGCGAAAAACAAATTAACGAATAAACGAATAATGAAAACACAGGAAAAAAGGAACCCCAAAAAGAAATGCATTTTATCAGCATACAAAATGGACAATCGAGATTTCCGACTGTTCGATTTGTAAATGATACTTCGTGTCATAGGCAGTATATCGGTCAACTTTTAATTTGGCAATCGAGAGTTTTTCATGCAGCATATTTCGATTGATGACAGCAGTGAGTGAGGTCTCTCAAGATATAATGTAAGTTAATGAGAATGAAATTTGAGTTTAGATTTGAAATGTATCGATGTCGTCTCGGTCCCATAAAGCCCATATAGGTCATAACTCAAATTTCGTCAGTTGCCTAGCTAACTAATTCGAAACGAAGGATAAATGATCTCAGGTTATGACGGCGACACACACACAAAATATGTGTCATTTTGAACAAAACAATTCAGGTTTCCAGAAAGCATTTCGTAAATGTACATTACTCTTCAACGTTTGATATTTTTTGGATTTCCAGTATCTGGTTTGGAACAACCATGATCAGAAATAAAGTTTTGAAATTCGCATATGGTGCATCAAATTCAAATTCACTCCTGTATTTTGTAATTTTGTGTTAAAATGGTGTATAAATCGACCATGCACCAACAAGGATAATCCCTTTGGTCGAGTTATGTTAAGCACCAAAAAGGCAATAGGTCAATATTTTATATAGCTTGTCATATAGACACGTCTTGCAATCCCAGGGCTCCGAGGGAAATTAAAATAAAGGTATTAAAAGAAAATTCATAATACAATAACAGCATAAAATCATTATTTTTAAATCGCTGAAAATTCTGTTCAATACGTCTCGGGAGAAACACCAAGAACGCATGATTTCGCATGAAAAAGTGTTAAGCTTCTGAGGGCATAGGCGGCCCACAGACCCCCGCCTTTCATGTTCTGCCTCCTATTAAACAGGACCCAATTTACGGCTCTGATTAGAGGAGGGGAAGAAATGGTTAAGACAAAAGGGGTTCTAAATTAAAATATGTACTATAATCCTATTATTATTTTCATATCAGCTTAAGTTTTGTTTTTTGTTTTGGTTTTTTTTTTTTTCAAAAATGTGGAAAGGGGACAAAACCATCTGTCTTTACCCTACCTATGCAATTGACAAACTGAATAAGAAAAAAAATTCAGCGAAAGAAATCTATATGATGATCGGGGCATAGTCTCCTACTTGGGGAGGAGGGCCACTTTTTACGGGGATACAAAAAAAATTTGATCTTTATTATCTTGTCATAAAATTTTGGAGGTGGAAAAATATTTTGCCACTGTCCAGATTTTTTTGTTTTGTTATAAATTAAGGTTTGTCACTTTCAGTGAAGGACCTTATTGTATTTCTTCTGAAGATATTTTTCTTTTCTTCCACAGTTTCAAAATGACAAGGTAAAAAAAGTACAGAACATATAAAAAAACATTCTTACTATATTAGTTTGGGCATACCTCAAGATTTTGATTTTCAACCTGATTGGTTCAACCACTTTTCCTTACTCAGTTATCTCCCCGAACAGCGAAAACCTTTTCTATTACCACTCTGACACCATTAAATATACTGAAATGAAACTTGGTCCAAATTGTTAAGGATCATTTACTGTAATTATGTTTTCTCTGTCCGGAGGGAATCTGATGATGTCTTGTGGGAGTTATCTCCCTGTATATTCTTGGCAGAACAGTTTTTTCACTAAAACTCACGAATGGTAAGTCGTAGAGGCATCGGACCTTCACTGTTATCCCTCATGTCCTTTGATCAGCTTACTTGGTGAAAGGTCAAGGTCACTTTCTAATTATTATTACTTTTCTTTTCTGCCACTGTTTCAAACTGACACTGTGAAAAAAGTACAGAACATATAAACATCATTTTTACTATATTAGTTTGGATATACTTCAGTATTTTGATTTCACCCTGATTGGTTGAACCATTTTTCCTTATGCTGTTATCTCCACGAACACCGAAAACCTGTGTTATATTACCACTCTGAAACCATTAATACTGAAATGAAACTTGGTCCAAATTGTAAAGGACCATTTACTCTGATTATGTTTTATGTGGCCGAAGGGAATCCAGTGATGTCTTACGGTACTTATCTCCCTGTATATTCTTCACAGAACAATTTTTTCACTAAAACTCACGAACGGTAAGTCGAAGAGGCATGGGACCTTCACTGTCAAAGGTCAAGGTCACATTCTTATTTTTTACCTTTGTTTGTACACTCTTTTCCGAATCGATAAAACACAGTGAATTGACTCTTGATCCAAAATGGGGAGGGAATTACGGTATTGTGCGTCCTCCTCATATCCAGCTATAGCAGTCATCACGTGACCTAATTGACCGGTCTACAGTTAATCTGTTCACCTAATTACTGGTAAAATTTTAACATAGATTTCTACGGAAAGGCTTCTTTAATTCTACATATTTTTTTTGTATTAAGGCAAGGATTTAGATAGGGAGGATTCGCAAATGCGTTCATGGGCCATACAAAAGGCTGCTGGATATCTTACATCTTACATCTTACATCTGTACATCTTCACCTCCTTTGTAGGAGAACCACGTCATTTGACATGTATAACCATCCATCCACCGGTTATTTACAGTTTATTTACACACACACACATTCTGCAGAAATTTCCTTAGCTGATCCTCGTATTAAGAATTGAAATGGTTAACGGTTAAACATATGTTAATTAAAATCTAAAAATTAACCCTTCTCCATTATCAGTGACATATATTACACGGGCTATCATTGAATCTTCTCAGCTTTCATTTCAGCATTATATTGTTTAAAATCTAAAATCCAGTTCACACTCAGGTTGCTGGGGGTATATTACAACGGATCCTTACAGAATAATGTCCATAAATGAGCGCATCACATCATCTGTGTTATTCTAGTCAAGTCAGACACTGATTATTTGATTTGGCCATAATTTGACGATATCTTTGTATATGTAACGAATACACTAGTCTTCTTGTGTGATACTCTATCTCTTCCATTACTTCATCTGTTAGTTGTAATTGCTTTTGCACTATGGTAATATTCATCAGAATATTCATTCTACTATCCATATCGAGACTACTAAAGTTGATACCTTTATTTTTCAATAATATATTTTGAATATCGGCTAGTATTGGTTGACGCACAGAGTCTAGTTCTTTACAGTAAAGAATAAAATGTAATAAATCTTCAACATCATGTTTACATAATAGACATGTTTCTTCTTGATTTCTACTAAATCGGGCTCTTTTATTTTGTAGTATGTATGATCCCGTTATTAGTTTCATCTTAACATGGAGTCTACAAATGTCCCTTGTTGATTTACATTTCATTTTAATCATAGGATGAATTTTTCCAGGTCTAAAACTGTTATAGATCAAGAATTGCAAATTTTCGTATAGCAGTAATTTTTTTCCTATGGTTTCTGTCCAGTATTCACCAATAATCTTTTTTGTATGACTATTCCATTCCTCTTTTTTTGATGGATTGTCCAAATAGAAACTAGCATCATTGAATTCATACTTTATTAAAATCTTCTTAATGTCAATAAACCAGCTATTACTGTCTAGTCTTTTAATAGATAATTGTCTTCTAGCTAATCTTTTTTCTACCGATTGTTCATCTTGACAGCATATATTATTGAAAAGGTTAAGGGTTTTAATATCAATTTGAGCCTCAATTGGTAGTATTCCTGTTAAAACATATATAGCAGCATCTGGACAATTTAATGGTAATGTCATTAGCTGTTTCAACAGTTTCCTTTGAAATTTTTCCAATTTTTCCAGGTTAGCAGATTTTGGTATAATCAGTTCCATTCCATATAAGAGAACTGGCAGTATATATATTTTTACTAAATGGATAATGGTTTCAGGATCTAAACCATTGCTACCATGGAACCCTCCCCCAAACATACTGTATACACAACGTCGAGCTTTCTTTATGTTTTCTTCTACATTTGTTATTTCATTTTCTTTCAGTGATCTAGTTCGTAAGATACCGAGATGTGATGCTTTGTCAACAGACGACAGATTTTCATTTCCTAGTTGCATTGGTATATCAGGCACCAGGTCATTCTTTCTTGCTTTTACATCCAGTAATACACTTTTCTTTGGCTGAAGTTTATAGCCTTCCATACTGGCAAAACCAAAAGCCATGTTGATCAGGACTTGCATTTCTTCATCTGTGGTAGCCATTAAGGCAACATCGTCGGCACATGCTGTTGCGTTACACAATACATTTCCAATCTTTGATCCTAGGTTTGTTTCTTCAAGACGGACTAATAACGGATTAATATATAACTTATATAGGTCGGCACTAAGTACTCCTCCTTGCCTAACGCCTTGCTTCACCTGAAAGACATCTGATATTTGTCCAGCCCATTTTACAACACTTGTGGCTCCTTGATGTAAGCTTTCTATCAAATTCCAATGTTGGTTTTGTATTCCAGCATGATATACACGTCTCATCAGATTATTATGTCTCACAACATCGAATGCCGATTTTGCATCAAGTAAAACAAGTTTCATATCATTTCCATTATCCTTGCTTTCTCTATAATTTTCCTCCACAGAGAGTGCTGAATTTATAGGTGATGTTCCAATAGTAAATCCCCGTTGATATCTGCTTTGCACAGATTTTACGGATGGTCTTGTTCTATTGCGCAAAATTGTCTCTATTATTTTACAAAGTACTGGTAATACTGTGATGCCACGGTAGTTCAGCACATCAGTTCTTAATCCTTTATTTTTATAAACAGGTGATAATAAACCAATTTTTAATCTGTCTGGTACTTGTCCATCTCTTAAAATCTCATTTATAATTTTATGTATTAGTTCTTGCATATTACTGCCAGCATTTAGTATATGTTCGATAGCAATATTGTAATAATCTTCTGCTTTTTGTTTATTGACTGATTTAATAGCAGTTTGAACTTCTTCAATAGTAGCTTCCGGAACGGGTTTTCCTTGCATCATTGATTTAATTTGTGAGATTTCGAAATCAACATGTTTGTAATAATCTAGTACATTATTTGATTCATCTTCTTGTGCAAGTTTCTGAAAATGTTGGTAAAATCCTAAAAGTACATTTTCCTTACCAGAGAAGCAAGAATTTCCAACGTACAGATCCATTATAAAATTTTTGGATTTTGTTCGATTTCGTTTTAATAACTGGTGGAATAGTTTGGTATTACTGGTTCTCGTTTCCATAATTAATTCCTTTTCTTTTTCTCTAGCTTTGGCTACAGCAATTCTCACAGTTTTTCTAAAGTTAGATTTGCTAGTTTTTTTATCCAATAGTAACTGATTATGCAAGTTTGTTGGTCTTCCATGTTGTACCCATAGTTTATATTTTTCACGCATTAAATTCAATGCTTCCTTAATCTCTATGGACCATACTTTAAGTTTTGGTTTTGCATTAAATTTAGGTTTATTTTCTATGCATTGTGACGCCATTCTGCGCATAGCATCAAACAGCTTAAAAATAACATCATCACTATCAAAATCCTCTTTTCCTATATTTAAAAGCATTTTGTTACACCAGTCTTCCATTAATACTTTATAACAGTCCTTATCAACCTTTTCCCATTTTATACGACGTTTTATTTCTGAAGTAGTTTCATTATTCAATGGTCTTATATTAATTTCCCTACGTACTGTCATTTGTATTGGATAATGATCAGATACATTAGGTAAATTTCTATTTAACACTCTCTTATGATCTTCATTTCTTTTTTTAATATTATATAAGAAATAGTCTAGCTCTGAACACTCTTGGCCATCTGATTTTACAAATGTTTTACCACTATTCTCATATTGCAATCCACAATCAGTTATAAATTGTCTTAAATATATATTTCTTCTACTTCCTGTTTCAAGGTTCAAATCTTCATTTAGATCACCTCCAATGATGATTTCGTGTGTATGATGAAACTTTTCATATATTTCATAAAGTTGGTCGACACAGTCACAGAAACAATCTACATGGTCCTTACTACTTTTTGCTGGTAAATAGGCCGAAACAACCAAAATATTTTTTAATGCGTCGTTAATTACTTCAATACATTGGATTCTTTCAGATCCATCATCCAGTGGTCGAATTAGATGATCAAGCTTATTACTCCAGATAATAGCTACACCTCCGTATCCTCTAGGTTTATGAGTAGGTAAAATAGGATTAGCAATGTCCACTCCTTTACCCGCAAAATTTATTTCACTATTTAATTCTTCTATCAAATTAATTTCTGCTTGAAATAACCAATGTTCTTGTATCAATATAATATCACTAGATTTCAAAAGTTCTTGAATGATTAATGCACATGTCCTAATGTTTTTACAATTGTACGATACTATTTTGAAGTTTCTTAAATTTATTTGACTCTCATTACTGTCTATTTGTATGGCGGATGGAGGCTCACTTGTGACAAAAAGGGTTATTCGTCGAATATTTCATATTATTCTGTTGAAATCGTTTATGTTGTAAGTTTAATGTTCTATGATCTTTATGATATGTAGTTTCCATACCAATTGTTTCATATTTCTTTTTATTTTTCACTTGATTAATAGGTGTGTCCATCGGCCTTTTTGTTCCATAACTGTATCTTCCATGAGATATGTTAGTTCCAATATTAACTGGTTGTCCATAATATATTGGTGTACCTGTCAGCAAATCTATTTGGGTATTTCCTGACGCTACCAGTGGAGTTGTGGAAATCGAGTTATTTCTTACTGTTGAATATATTGGACTGGATGGTAGGTGTTCACGTCTCAGATTAGAAGTTGGACCTGATGCCTGATATTCATTTGTTAACATATTCCTTCGGGTATTTTCTGGATTTAACGTTGTAGGAGTGTATATGGTATTATTTCTGGCTGTTGAGTACATGGGTTCGGGTGGCTGATGTTCAAATGGTGACTGTTCATATCTCAGGCTAGTTATTTGACCTGCTGCTTGACGTTTTTTGTCATTTATATCTACATGTTGTTGATATTCCGATGGGGGTTGTTCACATCTCAGATTTGATTGGTTAGGCACCTGATACGTATTGTTCTTGATTTTCTGCGGTTTATATTGGTTGTCTTGTACTCTGTTAATATTTTGTTTTTCCACCTCATTTTGTGATGAAATTACTGTGTTCATATTTTCCAGCTGTTGGTCTATCTGGTCGAACACCATATTTGTTAATCTTTCGTGGACCTGCAATATTCTCATATTGAGCTTAGCTTGCATTTGACTGGTAATATTGTCTTGATTGTTATGATTCTGATTATTATCATTTGCCATACTACTATTGGAATCTAATTTGGATTTTAAAGTTTTTATGCATAGTTCCAGCTCTATATTTTTACTCTCTAGTTCTTTACATCTAGTTTCTAGTTTAATTCTTTCTTTTTTGTGATCCGTACTAGCCTTCTCCTTAAGTTTTAATTGTTCTTCCCATTTCTTCAGTTTTACTTCTTTATCACGCAGTTCTTTCATTTTGACAGCTTTAAAATCACCCTCCTCTTTTAATATCTTCTGAGATAATGGGTCAGGTCCACCCTTTTCTGAGCTTATCGTTTTCTTATCCTCATCTTGATGGTCTATATTAATTAATTTTGGATTTGTCTCATGTATCTCATCATCATCAGTAACACCACATACACTAGACATAGGCTGATTCAGTATTTCATCTTCATTTGACTTACATGCTAAACAGATATTCTTTATGCCTATTTCAATGACACAGTTTGGGTGCACTTGACTGTTGCAAGCCTCACATACTTCTGTTTGGTCTGTATGGGAGAGTACCTTATCACATATATGGCAATATGATAATTCTATTTCATCTACTTCATCTGACCTCACTTCATCCTGTATCATATCTGCAGTATATAATTGAACTTCTGTAGTACTGTCGATACTAATAATATCTGATGTAAGCATATTGGTGTGACAGAGTTTACAAGTATATTCAGCGTCATCTTCATTTTCAATTTGGTGAATTTCGGATTGTGACAGCTTTTGACATTTATAATGTATCCAGTGTTCACCTGTAGAGCAGTAAGTGCTCTTTGTCCTACAGTTCTTTTTACATTTAACACAGGAGATATCCTCCAATTTATCCTCTGTCGACAGAGCATCTGATTGTTCACTCTCAGAGTTTAGCTTTGTAATAATCTCTTTTACTTGATCTCTAATCATGCTGTTAAGTGAGTCCAGATTAACATGTGAAACATTACGACAACTATGTTTTATTATTTCATAAATGGCTCTTATATCTTGATATATAAATGTTTGTTCTCCTTTACCATTCACCATTAATCTACTTGTGGTGAGATACACATTAACTGTATATATGGACTATCATTCTCAATTTTGATTGATATTTGTGAAACAATCTTCTTTGTTTTGTCTACATGCTTTTGCCAGTGTACAATCCCTTTGTATTGGGGGAGGGTTTCATAATATTTAATAGCCGCAGCCCTTATCAGTTCAAAAGTCGCTGCATCTGCAGTAATTACTATGCCACCAGAAGTATAGACAATTTTAGCATTTTGAGCACGATTTGTAGCCTCAAGTTTCTTCTTTAATGCTTTATTGATATTAAGTGTATAGTCACTATTAATAATGTTCATACTATGATTATGGTTTGGTACAGAACTGCTAGTGTTCTGGTTCAACACTGCTTTATCAACTGGATTACGAAGGGATTTAACAATTGTTTTATCCATCTTTAACTAACTATACATATATGATAAAGGGACGTTGTGGAAAATCCCACCGTCGCCCTTTATATAATATTAAAGTCTTAAAATTTTTACGGCTTAAGTAGTTACCAAAATTTTGACGGAATTAAGGGACGTTGTGGAAAATCCCACCGTCGCCCTTAAAGTAAAAAGGAATTAGGATAGAAAAAGCAAAAACAGCAAGCAAATCCACTACATTTGGTTCCAACAATCCGCAATCATTTGTTTACATATCTTTCTCAGCCAAACTCTGCCTAAATTCTTCTTTGGATGAATACCATCTTTATACAGTTTGAAATTATATTGATCACGCAATTTATGATGTTTATTTTTCGAGTTTTGATTGGTCGGATGCCTGATGTCTGATATGAGACTTGGAGCTATTGATGTTAAATTCTGATTTATTTCTAATATTTGGCTATTTGCCTTCTTGATGTGCTCAATTAAGATATTGTCTTGTTCCTTAAACTGTATTGGTTCGGGATGGTTTCGGTAAACATTAAATTCGAAAATTGAGTAAATCGGGATTTCCAAAAAGGTGAGTTTGCAAGCTGGATATTTCTTGAATAATTCCACTATTTCCAATAGATTATTTTTTAATGTTTGAATATGTTCATCAAGATTAGATTTTATCCAGATATATTTGCCGTCATAAGTTGTCAAATCGCATGTTCCAGTCCAAATATATGCTGAAATATTATCGAGTTGTCCTATTTTTGCGTCTAAATTTTCCCTTAACCAATTTAACGTCCGTGATGAGGTGCTTCCTTTAGCGCACCACCACTTGATTTGGAATTCGAATGGGTGTGTTCTAAATCCTTGTAAATATATCCCTTTACTGTCTGAAATGATGACTGGAGTTAAATTATGCTGGCCTGATGGAGGATAAAATGGTTTATTCAAATATTTTAAAAGTTTATGATCAGTCATAGGTAAAATCAGTGTCCGATAAAAACGTAACAGATATCAAAACACACGACAGTTTATATTTACAGTTACTGAAACATTCTACATAAAAAGTAAAACAGTTCCATAGAACGAGGGAATTCACTCAAGCGATGGAGGCTTTCACATAGAACACAGTAAAAAATTGTTTTGGTACAATTAAATCACTAAAATGAGTTCCGCCCGTAATGAGTATAACTATGTCGTTGTCTAAAAAACGATTATCTTAAGACATGTAACACTGGTCAGTT
>JAOXYI010067027.1:0-12570 GCA_028566495.1 Lithophaga antillarum | reverse complement strand
GGGAATCAGCCAGCTTAGGTGAAAATGACCAAAAAAAATTACAAAAATGAAGAAGGAAGTACATTGTATTTTGTTGTGATTGTTGCAGCTAGCATGGAATTAGACTGATTAAGTTGAAAGGGAGATAATTCATTAACTCATAGTGTGTCATCTGATTTTTTTTTACTGAATGTCTGTACCTTAAAATGTAAATTACAATTTGTTGCTTTTAGTGACAATTAAAAAAGCAATAAATTTTAAATGTGTTACATTCGTGTAATTTGTTTGTTTCCAACAGTCATTGGCAAAAATTTATCAGTTACTAAATTGAAAAATTAACTTAAGGTATACCTTCGTATGTCAGAGTGATGTCACTAGTAATAGAGACTTTTTTCAGACATAATTACTTTTTTAATTGCCAGTTAATTGTCCGTGTTATATTTTGCCAAAATGAGGGTCTGGTAAAAGTCCCTAGCTGTACCTTTTTGTTAGGAAATAAAGATCATCTGAAAAACTTTTGCCTTCATATACTAGATATATATGATATTTGCAGGTTCAGCAACAGTTTTTAACCAGAGAGAAGACAGTAGAAAATTTAAGGTCAGCGAAATTGGCAGAAATACAAGAAAAACAAAGGATTCAAGAAGAAAGACGAAAAAGAGCAAGAGAAAGGGTAGCTGTACAAATAATGTTTCTAATTATATGACAATGAAACTTTCGTTTTTTAGACTGTAAACATTGAAATTTTTACATGATGATATTGCTTATTCCATGCTTGTAGTGATTGATGAAAATTACTCCATGCGAACATTCAAAATAATTTAGAAAATATGTTTGATTTGCAAAATGTACAAAAATTACACCCAAGCAAAATGTACAAAATTGAAAATCATGAAATTAACCACATTTACAGTAAAAATATAAAATGAATTAAAATATCATAAAAGACAGGAGGTGTTTTAAATATACTGTCATTCTGCGAGAAATGGGTTCAGTACACAACCACAAATCATTCTTGGATCCTTCAAATAACATATCATAAAGCAAAAATTCATTTTATATGCACAATAGATAATTTAATAGGACCAGGTAAACTTTCAGAGGTAAACGCTGTGTGCCTGATGTTGTTGGTTTGTGAATTGGAACGATTCTTTAATACAATGTATTCATGATTTGAAAACATAACTTTTTGCCTGTGTATTAGAATTATACTACCACTAGTGTATATTTATCTGTTGATTGACATGTGTTATGGATAATAATTCGTTTTCATTCTTTCTGTAAATTAATAGGCTAAGAGGATGAACCAAGAAGACCAGCAGGAAGTAGGAATGTTAGAAGTAGAAAAAGATGATCATTACAATGCTGATGATGGTATGTACACGTCAAAAAAATCTCCATCTTGACGTAACAAGAGCGGGGATTCTGTCCGTTACACAATACTGCTTCACCAAATGTCCTTCTTGTCTTGTATGTATGAGTTAAGGTTGCAATTTTTGGCCCGACATGTTTTTGCTAAACATTGTGGATCAAGCCTGCAAATTATATGCTTGAAAACATCCAGGTTTTAAGGTATCAGTATTAAAAAAGTTTTAGTTATATGTTTATCCTGCTTTCCAGATCTTCATATCTAAATTACAGCTTCAGATGATAATTGATCTTCATGAAACAGTGGTATGTAGTATCTTTAGTGTAAACAAGTTCAGAAGTTATGCCTTTGTTCAGTAATATCATGTGAATAGAAAGTTTTAATTTGATCAGCTTCAGTACTATAATAGCTCAAAATTCACATATTTCAAGATTTTCAAAGGCAAGCAAATCTAAAACTGGATCAATATCTAAAAACACTGCTTTGTTAAGATCCCACATTCCAGAGTGACTTTCATTCTTGGAATGTGCTGAGTACTGAAAAGGACATTAATTTACATTTTTCCAGGATGTATTTCAACATATTCTATGCATCAGACTTTTCAGAGTAAATTTCTACAGGATTCTGTGCCACATTATTACACAAGAAGACTGTACACAAACAGTATATTACTTTGGCTTCTAAGCACACTCTTTTGTTAAGGTTACTAGATTCTGAAATATTTGTTTTGAAATGTTTTAGAGTTTTCAGTTTTAACATAATAAAAAATTTCAGATTCACAATAATATCAACATCTCCTCTGTTTTCATTCCTGAAGATTACTGAATATTATTCTGGGTAACTTTTAAGAGTGTCATATATACCATTGCTTGTTTCATGTGTGAATGCAAAAAGCTCATTTTTATTTTTTGATTGGTGGAATATGAAGTAACTAATGCTTTCTACTAGAACTTTAAAAGGGGATGGTTGCTAACCCTTTTGGGCTATGAATGCATGTCAGCTGATCACTTTCATTTTTCCCTGTTCCTGTTGAGATGTTTACTTCTCATAAATATGGTGGATAACACCTTTTTATATGGCTGCAAAAAAATTTGCAGACATATTATGGTATGGGTCTGTCGTTATCGTCTGAGAACAGTTGGTTTCCATGCTCTAACTTTTGTTCCTGAAGACCGTTTCTTTTAATATTTTAAAATAATGTTCCTAGACACAAAATACAGGTCAAGTTTGATTATGTGCGTTTTGGTCCCTACCGTTTTATTAGAAAGGGGCCAAAAGGGGTTTTTGATTTTTGTATATGGATGTTTTGGTCCAAGGGAGATAACTCCAGTGAAAAAAAACCTTTAAATGATCTGTTAGGTTGATTCCCATTAATTAATTCATTGTTTCCATGGAATTCCTTGTGAAAATACTCAGAAGTTTTTTATGTCATTATAACCTGTTTCATCAGGTTTACATGATTGCATCATTTACATAAAACCTGAAATTTCCAGTCATTTCAAACCATAGGGGACATGTTTTGTTTCACAAAAACTTAACACTTGTTTAAAGGGGCCAAAATGAGTTTGCAGCCTTATCATGCTCCGTGGGCGGAGCTTTCATTACATGTACTTTGATTGTCCAATAATGTATCCATTAGTCTTCCTTAACCATTGTAAGTACATTCATTCAACTTCAACACATTTTTAAGTTAATGCAATGTAGTTTTACACCATATATTTTTATTATAATTTAAAATCCTCATATGGGTGCTGAATATTAATTTATGACCTATACTAACAGTACTTCTTGTTTTCTTAATTTTAAATTTTGAAAGTAAATACTTGATTACTAGAGGACATCTACTTTACAATTCATCACCAGATGATTTTTATTGATACAAAAGTTATGATCAGATAATCATACTGCATTTCTATTGTACATTAACAGTTCATTCAGGCTGCTCAAGTGTTTGATTGATAGCCGAACAGCAGTTCCATATAAACTTTTCATATTTCAGCTCTTCGTTTCTGCTCTCGACAATAAATTCAAGGTGAATTTAACTGGTTTGTGAAAAGTCACTCTGTAATTAGTGTTATATCATTCTCTTTCTTAATATTTTCAGAAAAAAGAGAAGAAAAATGTCAAGAGAAAGTTCTTCATCATCTGACTCATCATCGTCTAGATCATCTGACAGTCGACGAAGTCGGAGTAGTTCTCGTGGTCGTAGGAGAAAAAGGCGTTCAATGTCAAGAGATAGAAGTCAGAGAAATAAAAGTCCACCTATGGATCAACCAAGACAGAATTTTCATGAGCCAGAAATTCTACCACATCAACAGTATGGTGTTGACCTGCAAGCATCTTTCTTGTCTGGAGGAGGAGCATCTTTAGCTGACATGTTTAGATCTTCATCACAGGAAAGTGATACTGGACAAGTACATCAAATTTCAACGCAAATTTCAACAGTTCCTATTCAGTATGGGGCAGATCCATACCTATATGGAAATCCTCACGCTAATTGGTATGGTGTTCCTGGGACTGAACAGGCACCGATGTTTGGGTATGGTGGCCATTTTCCCAGCCATGAACATGTTTATCAGGGTCCACCACAACCAGCATTTTATCAAGGAAATCAAATGGCTGGTGTAATGTATCGTAAGGATTCAAGAAGCAGAAGCAGAAGTACGAGTAGAAGGAGGAGAAGTCAGAGTGATAGAAGTAGATCTTCTAGTCCAGGAAGAAAAAGAGGTCAACGTTTTAATGAGGTCCGAGATAGAAGTAGAAGTTTTAGGAGAAGTCTTTCAAGTGAGAGAAGCAGAAGTCCAGATGTATCAAGATCTAGAAGTCCAGATTATGGTAACAACAGAAGTCATAGTCGTCAGAGTAGGAAAATATCAGATGATCGAAGCAGAAGTCCAGAGTATGAAAGGAGAAGAAGCTCAAGAGATGAAAGATCAGATCACAAAGGGAATAATAGTTTTAGCAGAAGTCGTCATTCATGGAGTAGAAGCCCTAGCAGCTTTGAAGATTCAGGAAGATATGCTACTATTTCTCAGAGCAAAGACAGAAGTCCTAGAAGGGAAAAAATAATTCTAGATAAGCAAACAAGAGGGAGCAAAAGTTTAAGTCCTAGAGACACTCATCAGCATGGAAGAAAGAAGTCTGTGGAGGAAAAATACAGAATTTCAACAATGCCAGATAAAGAGAGAATAACAAAGGATGGATCTTCAAAGAAATCAGTGGAAAATTCAGCAAAAGATAGTCAAAGAAGAGAAGAAAATACTGAAACCTCTGAAAAAGATCAGATATCAGCATCTATAAAACTGACTGAACATGTCACTAAAAATGAAGAGGAATCTAAATCAAAATCAGGAAAAAAGAAAAAAGAAAATAGTGATGAGAAAGGAAAATCGAAAAAGAAAAGAAAAGAAAGTGGAGAAAGCAAAAAGAAATCAAAGAAAAGTTTAATTTCTCAATCAGAAAAACAAAATATTTCAAATGCTGCAAACGAATCGAAAGGAAAGGTGAAAGAATCCCCATCAGGTAAGTTGAAGAAGGAAATAGATTCTGCATCAAAATCTGGTGGAAAATATGAATTGGATCAAATGAATGTAGTTTCTTCCACATCAGATAGGAGAAAATCAAAAGAAGAAATGTCATATGGTTCTCCTAATGTAGGAGATATTCGTAGAGTTGTCCCTAAGGAAGAATCAGGTGATCAGGAACTGGGTAAAATTGTTGTACATAAAGATGATAGTGAAGTTTATAGCAAGCCTATTGTCAAGAAAAGAAAAGAAAATGATTTTGTGAATCAGCTAACAAAGTCAAAATGGGACAGTCCTGATGAGTTTAGGAATTCCCCTTTTTTTAAACATGCATTAGACGTTGACAGAGATTCATATAGAGGATCAGTTCACAAGAAATCAGACCTGTCTACTATTAATAGAAACAAAAGAAGTAATTCAAGAGAATTTGAGGGAATCAGAATTCATATTACAAATGACAAGTATGGAAAACAGAATGACAAAAAAGATGATCTTGGTGTTGTAGAAATGTTTCATGTGAACGAAGAACCTAGGGAAACAGTTGCACAAAGTGAAAATGTTAACACAAAGATCAGTGCAGACAATGTAATATCAAAACAATCAAAGGAAGTTAGTAAAAAAATATCAAATATTGCTGAAAAAGCTAAAACACAGTCTACAAAAGAAATACCAAAACAGAAAGCAACTAGTAAGAACAGAACATACAGGAAAAAAACTCGCTCTCCATCATCAAAATCAAGATCTCCATCAGTTTCAAGATCTAGATCTAGAGGTAAAATGTCAAGATCTCAATCAAGAGGTAGGAGGTCAAGATCTAGATCAAGAGGTAGGAGGTCAAGATCGCCTATTCGAAGGTCCTATTCGAAATCTCCACCTAGAGGACATCCTGGGGGACGTTTCACTAGACCAATAATTAAAGGGAGAAATAAGTTTACTGGATCAAGGTCCAGGTCAATATCACCAGGAAGAAAATATTCTAGAGGACTGAGATCAAGATCTCCAGAAACACAATCATACAAGCCTCATTACGGTAGAGGAACTTACAGAGGGAGAGGTAATTGGAAATCATCTCGAGGATATCATAAATCTTCAGACAGTTATAGACATAAAAGGTCTCGTTCAAGATCTCATGGTAGATCTCGTTCAAGATCTCATGATAGAAGAACATCATATGGTAGAAGGTCTAGGAGTAGATCTCCTCGTCACAAAGGACAAGAACGTGGCAGAGACATTCAGCATAGAAGAGGTGATGGCAGTAAATCATTTCACCAGTCTCAAAATAAATCATCGCATAATGATAAATCAAAGGAAAGGGGTACAAATAAATCTGATAACAAAAAGGCAGAAGATATAGAACATTTCTATAATCAGTTAAAAGAAAACAAAAAGAAACAAGCAGACACCAAACATTAGAAATAAATTGTTAAAATAATGAAATTTTTAAAAACAATTGCTGTAAATATCAAATATTTGGTATGTCAATCTGTAGAATATGATATCATAAAATTCAGTTTTATAGGTTTTTGTTACTATGATACAGTTCATAAAGTACAACCAGATTAATTTCAGTTGGTTGTCATGTTCTTTTCTGCTTTACTAACTGATTGTGTCCGATTTCTCACAAAACGCCTAGCAAGTACAGTGTAAAATTTCCTTGAAGATGAGAACAGTTCAATTTTTATACAGAATTTTATTGTAAGGCAGTAAACCCTCATTTTATTCCCACTAATCATTCAGTTTTGCTTTGAAAATGGATTTTTTTTATATATCAGGCAAAGGAGCTGTAATAAATCTGTTGAAAAACACATAGAATGAAAAGCTGAATTGGGAAACTGTTGTTAAACATGATTAAATTAGGAGGAAGATTATAATCAGATTAATAAAAAAAATTTTAAAGATATGAATGTGAATGTAAAAAAATACCATGAAATGCAAGGTAAAAACATATAGTAATAGCAGTGATGGTTAAAATTTTAAATTTTAAACCTTTACTTTTTATACAACTGCAAACATTTATGGACGTATTATGGTATGAGCCTGTCAGTGTCCATAGAAAATTTGTTTCCATGCTCCAACAATTGTTCCCCAAAACCAATTCTTTTCATATTTCAGGCCATTGTTCCACGACAAAAATCTAGCCTTACCAGTTTGGAAGAGGGACCGAAAGGTTTATATTAATTTTCATATAGTGATTTTTTTTATTTTTATACCCTCGCCTAGTAAGGTGGGCAATATAGGAATCCTCTTGTCCATCCATCTGTTCGTCCGTCTATCTGTCCGTCTGGCACACTTTTTTTGTCCAATGACACATTTTGGTCTTTTCCTTTAAAACGACATGATCAGTGGCAACCAGACTTTGGCGGAATAGTAATTGGGTGGTTGTCTTTCATAATTTTAGTTTGAAGTTTTGAAAATGGTTACCGTTGCCATGGAAACCAAAATAATAGAAAAATTGCAAAAATGTTGATTTTTTTGTAAACTGCTGAACCAGTCTTCCTGAACTTCAGAGTAATATTTCTAAGAATGTCTAGGTGTGCATGAAAGCTTTTGTTTCTATTCAACCAGTTCAAGATGGCTGTTATTACCACTGAAACAAAAAAATTGTATTTTTTTTTGTGGAAATTTTGAGTTTTCTTATCCAAACTTGACAAATCTTGACAAGAATGTTATTCAGGGTGTGTAGAAAAGTATTAAGGCTTTGAAGTTGTCAAAATGGCTGCTGTTGCTATGGTAACAAGGAAATTGCGTTCAGAAGCACAAATATGCTGATTTTACAACAACTATTGACTGGTTATTACGAAACGTCTTAGGAATATTCCAAATGTCAGGAAACTTCACAAGACTGTCAAGTACGATGTCTAGAGATGCATTTAGGGTGGGAAGTTTTCCAAATGGGTTCAGTTCCATTGGTAACCAGAAGATCAGAGTGAAAAAAATCAGATATACTGATTTCACTACACCCATCTTTTGGGTAGAACGCATGTAGTTCTTGGGAGGTTGCCTTTCAGGATATTAGCTCAAATTTTCCAAAATCGCTGCTGTTGCCATAGAAACCAAAACATTAAAAAAATATAAAAATACTGATTTCTTGTAAATGCACTAAACTAATCTGTATAAAACATCAGAGAAATATTTCTAAAGATGTCTATAGATATGCATTAGGGCTTTTGTTTGGATATAACCAATTCAAGATAGCTGTTGTTGCAAAAAAAAAACCCCGAAAACTAAAAAGATGCTTGGAGGCGGGGGTATCTTCCTGTGATCGAAAGATCGCCTTCTTCTAGTTTAATTAGGAGGGTATTGCGTTACACTGTTTACACGGCAGCATATCGGGAGGCGATATCCAAATCGCGCATAGTTTTATTCCTGTCCTGGGATTGCATGAACTCCAGAATGGAGTGAGATCAGGTGAGTCGACAGGGAAGGATCCTCTTCTCTGCAAGAATCACTCGTCATGCAACCTTAAAATCATCTCCTGTAGCAAAGGTCACAAATAGGTAGTAAATACAAATGGATATTTGTAGGATCTACGATGAGGAAAATACGAAGGCAAGTAGAGACACAGAAATGCTATGCCGATCGACCAACTCGTATGTTACCCCGAAATACGTTACACGATACTCGTCGCACGCTTAGCATAGGCAAACAGCACACGATGCATGTAAGCAAAATCGGGAAATTTGAATTTTCAAAGATTTGCATTTGCCGTAGGATTTTGTTGCGTATAAACACTCTGAATACATATACCAATTAATATAAAAGTTAGATAGACAATAATGAAATGTGAAGCATATTTCTCTAATTCTAATGAACTGAGACATACTTTTAAAAACTATACCTTTAGTTTCTAAATTGATTTAACTGAGATTTTGTTATCTTCTAAACTGTTTAAGGATATATCATAAAATCATGTGTGCATCCATTAGTTAAAAATTGACGGAATTAAATTTTCAAACAAACCCATCTGCAGTGTTACTGTGTTACTTCAAGAAACTAGAAATGGAGGGTCATTGGACCCCTTGATACTAAAAACAAGGGGTCATTTTACGTAAAGTGGGGACAAGCTACAACCATTGCCGACGTCATTTCATAAAAAAAAATGGATACGACTTTGACTAAATAATACCATTTTCAGGACATACACTATATTTATGATAATGACGGTGCATGACTTGTCCGTGGAACAGTACTCAATCAAAATGTAAAACAGCCTTATGTAGGGCTATTCTTTTTAGCTGGCATATGGTCCACTAAAAACATTTTATATTACCTTTATTTAAATCACAGATAAACCAGGCATAATTCAATTTCCATAGGATAAAAGTAAAGGGACCAACGTCTGTCACTATATGATCTTTCTCCTCATCGCAGAGGATCTGCTCATCACGATATATATCGTTCATCTGTTCAACCGGATTATCTAGTTGCTCACGATTCTACATTTCTTTTCTTTTTTTCATTCTTTTTTCGTAGCAGAATAACAATATTTACTGATTTTTTTTTTGTTTTTCTGCCAAGCTGTCAGTTTTCGAATCAGGGAAAACACTTACCTAATCCGGTTAGAATACTTTGCGTTTGTAAAAAAATTTCGGTGGATCTTTAAAAACGTGTGCGCCCGTTGGACCCTGAAAAGCAATTTAAATTCACCAAAGAAAATAAGAGGGCGCGGCTATGAATGAACTCTGCATCTGTATGTAATTAATAAAACTCACACTTCTAACATTGCACACCAAAAGTTCTGATTAATTTTAACTTTTCGTTAAATGGGTTTTCTTCCGAAATGCATATCTTTTTGTGAAAAAAGAATATAAAATAAATAACAAAATTTAACAATTGTTATCGCATATTTACGATCAAAATACTCTTAAAATAAACGAGAAGTTTTATTTACACCTGCAACATTTATAATAAAGATGACATAGACTTAAAACGCAGTGTTTTAATGAAAAATAATCTTTATTAAATATCACAACCACCGTTAACATACAAATGGTCATAACTACATGTATAAAAATAAAAATGCTTACCGAAATAAGTGTGTCATCTTTACTGGTTTCCATCTCTTTACCTCCAATAATATCATAAAATCATGAACAGTTAATGAAGAATAACTTTGCTATTCAGATCTTGTCAGATTACAAAATCTAAAAAAAAAATGTTTTAAACCGCTTGGCTTTTGAATACCTTTATGACCATCAAACGTTCTGTTTACTGTTTTCAAGTTTTATTAACACTCCTTTATGCTAAGTCTTTATTTACAGTACACCTATTTGCAAGTAAATTAACATATCTGAGCACTGAACGACGTAGAATAAAATATTAAACTTCCCAGTTACGGTCATTCTAGCTGAAAGTTACGATCTTCTCTCATTTTAGAATTTTCAAGTCACGATCATCATCGTCATATTTTTGACATTCGTTTTATCATTAACGGAGTGGAATATAAGATTAAACTGAAGCTTGCAAGTAGATAATTTCAACGAGTTGTTTTTTTGCCTCCTTGCTGTTTGAAAATACGTTATGTAAGGATAGTTGTAATGAAAAAATGATCTTCCTGCTTTTCACATCTTCCATCTTGGGATGATCGTAACTAAAGATACAATCATGGGTTTAAGACCAGTGAATTGTTCTTGCGGGTTTGGTTATATCGCTTAGGGAAAGCGTGGAGGGAGTGGTTTGGGTTATTCAATACGGGTTATCACCACCGGTAATTAGCTGTTTACCGCGATTTTGATGGATTTGTGCGGGATTTTTCGCTATTTTCACTTTCTGTTTGGTCGGTAAGCCACATTTTGTAGCCATTTTGATTAAATCACGTATGGAGTGGTTTGGGTTATTCGATACGGAGGTATCACACCAGAAGTAAGTCCAGGTCCACCATTTGAAAGGGTAGTTTTGAATTTGTTGTTTTTCGCTCTGTACGGTTTCAGCCATTTTTGTGAACTGTTTTATAGCCGTTTTTCTGGTCTGATCGTGGTTTCCGCTGTGTAGTGATCATAATGTATCAAACGAGGAGGTAACTCTATAGTGGTTTTCTAGTGTATCCCTAATAATTGTAACATATGGAGGTGATGCCGGTATCTATGGCATTTCGTTTAAGGGAGAAAACAGCCTCGGTAAGAGTAGGGAGAAGTAAGAGGAGTCCAGATGTACAGGAGGACTAAAGCAGAGCGCGGAAAGTGCTCGAGTAGGGCACAAAGAGGGCTGGAGGAGGTGAAAGAAGGCTCGGAAAGTGCTCAGAGAGGGCTCGAGGAGGTGAAAGAGTGGCGATCATACCCCTTTGAGCAGCGGAACAGCAGCAGTCCAGAACCTTCGAGCAGCAACAGCAACAATCCAAGCCTTCGAGCACCAGCACCAGCAGCAATCCAGACTTTTCCAGCAGCAGCAGCAGCAATCCAGACCCTTCGAGCAGCAGCAGCAGAGCAAACACACACACTTTCGAAGCCGCTAGAAATTGATTCACCCATTTCCTTTTGCTTTCTTGTCCTTTTTATCGCGTTATCTCTACTAAATTAATTCCGTCCTGCGTTTGCCGAACCGACCGATTCAAAACAACCAATGAGATGTCTTTTTACAAAATAAACGGACCAATGAAAACAGTTGTTCCAAATCCATTATGTACGCTTTCTGCTACAAAGATGAGTTTGAGACTTCGAATAAAAGCCATCGATATCGACCCGTCATCTCATATATTTTTCAAGGGAAGTAATAGCTGCAAGGTTTTAGGCGGTAACTGGAATATGAGATCGCTTGCAAATGACAAGGAATGTAATTCAACACAACTGTTTGAATTTTACTTATATTTTATTTTCTCCATTGCAACAGACAGGCTTTGGTCGGAGAATCAGTCAAGTGCATGCCTTTACATTGTATCTCTCTAGAACAGCTATTAATTAGAGTTTTCGCCGTCTTCTGTCGGAGGGGGAGTATAGTCCTTCAACACGTCATCAGTCATAACCTTTCTTTTCTGGACTGCGTATTTCCAGGATTCTTCGTCATTATATTCTTCTTTGTCTCTCAACCTCTTGGCGGTATCTCTGATCTTAGCCTTCTTTTAGCCGTCTTTCGCCTCCTCAAACCCTCCTCGAACCCTCATCATGCCCTCTTTGTCCTCCTCCAAACCCTCCCTGAGCCCTCCCGTAGACCTCTGTTACCTACTCTTTGACCGCTCCATCTGGTGGACTGTACTGCTTTTTGCCATACATATGACCAAGTTTCCTTCCCTCGACAGATCAGCACGTCAAGATGTTCACTTGTCCAGTTTGTGAGAAGAGATTTATCCGCGTAGAGAACTTAACATGTCATAGAAACTCAATGCACGGTAAAGAAGAGGAGGATTCGAGAGGATGAGAGGTCTCCAATATCACGGACAAAGATTCGCGAGAATCGGGGGTCTCCGAAGCCACAGATCAGTCTTCTGATACGTACAAAGTGTCCGATAGTGACGAATCGAAGGAAGAAGACCCTTGGCATCCAATTATCAATGCAGCCTTCAAAACTCACCAAGAACTGTACGTCAACGAAATCACCGAAGAACGTCTCTCGAACAAAGACGCGCGTGTTGCTGTCTATAAAGACATGGCTCCGGTCTACAGTAAGGAAATATTTCACCGATATTTGGCAAGAGTGATGTGGTACAAAAAACTTGAGTCGCGACCGCATTCACCAAAAGATCAGAGATACCGCCAAGAGGTTGAG
>JAOXYI010066919.1:0-12572 GCA_028566495.1 Lithophaga antillarum | reverse complement strand
GTTTCAGCTATTTTCAAGATTTTAAGTATAATTCTCATGGGGTCCTATGTTAAACTGTGTTCGTTAGTGGTTGTAATCTTGGAATTCTAATAGGCATGAGAAACACCAGTTTGTGAAAGATCGCTCAATGATCAATAGTGAACAGTTTTGGTTTAACTGTCTCAGCTGTTTCTAAGAAGAAGATATTTCCGTAAAGTCCAATTGTAAACTATGTTTCTCGGTGGCAGCCATCTTGGAAATCCGATCACCATTAAAAATACAATCTGGTAAAGGATCAGTCCATGATTAATCATGAACAATTGCCGTCAATAGTCGCAGCTGGTTCCAAGAAAATCTTTAAGCATATTTTCCTGTAGGGTCAAACGTTAAACTGCGTTCGTCGGTGGTGGCCATCTTTAAATTCCGATTTGTATGAAAAACACCAACATCAAAATTATCAATTACGAACACTTTCGGTTTAATTATCACATGTTTCCAAGAGGAAAATATTTAGGCAGAATTCCCACAAGCTCCAATGTAAAACTACGTTCCTAGGTGACGGCTATCTTGGAATTCCGATCGGTATGAAAACGGTAAAGGACCATCAAGTGATCAATCATAAACAATTTCAGTTTAACTGTGTCACCTGTTTTTTAGAAGAAGATATTCAGGCATAATTTCCCATAGGGTCCAATATTAATGTTGCGGCCGTCCTTGAATTCCAATCGGCATGAAAAACACCGACTTGATGAAAGACCATCCAATGAGCAATCGTGAATAGTTTTGATTTAATTGTCTGCCTTGTTTCCAAGAAGAACATTTGTAAGCACATTTTCTATAGGGTCCAGTGTTTAAATACGTTCCTCATTGGCGGCCATCTTAGAATTCATGCAACAAGATGCACCTGGTAAAGGACTATCCAGTGATTATTCATGAACAGTTCTGTTTTAATTGTCTCAGCTATATCTAACCAAAAGATCTTTATGTGTTTTCCCATAGGGTCTAATGTTGAATTATGTCCCGCAGTGGCGGCCAGCTTAGATGACGGACCGATTTGTTCGATCCAATTTTTAAAGAGGACCATCCAAGGACTATGTGTATCAAGTTTGGCTCCATTTCGCTCTGTGGTTCGGAAGAAGATTTTTTAATGAATTTACTTCTAAGTTACGGCTAATTTGCTTAAACGGTCATGGCAGCCATCTTGGATCACTGACTGATTTTTCGGATATATTTTGAAAGAATACAATCCAAGGACTACATGTATCAAGTTTGGTTCCATTTAGCTCACTGGTTCTGAAGAACAAAATTTTTAAAATTTTTTAAACTCATTTCTGACCAATCAGAGGCCATGGCAGCCATCTGGATGGACGGTGCGACTGCCGGATACAGTTCTGAAAAGGACCTTTTCAAGGACCATTCTTGCAAAGTTTGCTTCAAACTGGCCTAGTGGTTTGAGAAAAGTTGATTGAAATGCTAAAAGCAAACGACGGACGACGGACGACGACGGACTTCAGGTAAGGTGAGCTATAAATAATTCTGAAAATCTGAAGAGTTTACAAGACATGTTATAGCACATATATCTTATATAATTTCTTTAACTGTCTCTTATATTATATGAAATACCTAATAGGTTATATTAATAATGGGATAAATATGAAAACGGCTTGCCATACATGCAGATGCAGATCATAAAGAGTCTATATGCATAAAAATGGTTTACCACCCATGTACTGATGTAGGTCAGATCTTCATTTCTACAAATTACCGTATAATTTAATGAAGAATTGTCAAACATTCACAATAATTTCTAAGATGAAATAATTGAAAACTATACCATTCATCTCATTCAAAGATTATTGTGGTCGTACTTTTTTCCAGAAAATACAACTGTTCATTGTGTGTAGTGAATTAGACAGGCATCCTTCTTGAATTTAATCTATTTGTAGTTATGCACTCTATAACATTGTAACTTTTATACAAAATTCGGTAATTGAAAAAAAATCTCAAAGTTCAACTACCCTTTTCCTGATTCGAATGGACATATGCACGACAGAAAATATTAATTTTATTTCATTTTCGCTCTCTCATATTATAAAATATCAAGATTTACTTATGCTTCAGATAATTTTATTTGGTAAGCAGGTTTGTACTTTTAATTGATAAAAATTTATTTTTCATCTTTTTTCTTTTAAAATGTTCACTTGATAATTTTTTTTTGAAAACAAACTTACATGTAAATGCGCCTTAAATGCACCTTTAAATGCAGAACGTATTTGATTTGATGACCACTTATAGTCTGTTATATGCTATAAATAGTGGAAAATGTGTTCTCATTTCTTAGAATCGGAACGCGCAATTTTGAAATTTGAGATGTAGATTCTAAACAGTTATACCCAACTTCCTGAACATATTTTTGTTTTTATTGCTTAGTTTATTCGCTTTAGAATACAAAGGTGCAAATCGAGTGACGGAAAAGTATTCAGTTCCACATACTCCATGCTCTTGAATCTGACATAAATTTACCGTTGAAGGTATGCCAGCTCATGGGTGAATGATTTTAGCAGGTGAAAGCTCGACACACAACTGCACCATTAATAACGAGGTTTAAATATTTGCCGTAGAAATATAATGGAGACAATTTCAAACTTAACTTTCTCTAAATTGGTAAAATCTACATTAAAAACAATAGAAGTATTGTATTCAGATTGCAAAAAAATATTTCTGAAAATGAAACAGAAATAAGTAAATGGAAAGCGATAATCCATTATCTAAAGATATGGCAATTTACTTTAATACATTCATTTGTATAAGATGTTACTATCGCACCAAAATGTCTGAGTTTGTTTTCCTGTGTTATAATATTATCCATCATATCCTATTTTGTACTCTTTTGATCGGCTAAACTATTTGCTGTACATGGGTTTGTGAAAATAAATAACACTTACAAAACTAATACATAATAATAAAACCTTTAAGTCGTTTGAGCCTTTTTTTCACTTAGATAACTCACTTAGATTTTTTTAAATTGAAAGATATTTAAAGATCTTATAGGCAATTATTTGATCATGTTCACCATTCAGAGAAGTAAATATCGTAATATTTATTTCTAAAACTAAAGTCTGTTAACATTTAGCTTTTTTCTGTTACTCTGCTCTCATGGTGCGATCTATTCCCAATCATATCTTGTACAGACAATACATGTTAACAAAATATAGACTCTCGTGTTCGTTCATGAGATGCAGTAAATGAATCTATGGCGAATTGAATGAAACACGACGTAATGAATGACCAATGAAATGCCTAAAGACAAAACCAAATACAGACCAATCCAATATTTGTAATACGGTTATAATATAATTATCAAATAGACTAGAGAATTTATCGAAGAACAATTTGACACGAATTCCAAGGTCTGACCAAGAATGACACCGAACTTATTTTTCAGGTCAGTTCTGGTTTGTAAAGCGAACTTTCTTCTTGGGTTGATTTTTAAATCCAGACCTATTCTCATGTCTCTTTATCCTTCCAGGTTGAATAAAAAGCCACCAAACTTTAAACAAAGTTAGGTTTTTGCTTGTAGAGGAATAAACTTAACTTGCTGGTCAAATCTGAATTTATAAATCTGCCCCGTGGATCAGCTGCTTGAGCAGGAATAAGTTAACTTTTGTCAGGGTTGTGTCTTCTTCCATCTGCATATATATTTTTGTAATATATCGAAAACGTTTCACAACGTATACATAAATAGAACATGGCTACTTTTCTGTATCTTTTATCTCATTGAATGTTGAGCTTCATTTTAGTTCCCTTCTTGTTGTAACTGTGTTTTGAAATACTATGGCTTCACTGCATCTAAGTCTGCCTTAATATAGTAAAAATGATCAACTAATACACAGCACACACACACTAACTTTATTGAGTAGTCTGTTTTAATTATTTCCAAATATTGAGCCAACGTTTCCATTATCTCTATCCTCTATATACGTTGGATATTTATTGATAGAAAGGTTTTTTCACTGATTTTCTTTGGTGTTTTTTGTTGTTTTTTTTTTGTTTTGTTTTTGTTTTTCGTATAATCTATCTGCATAGAACTTTTTTAAAGATTATTTTTTGACTAAGCAGAATTAACTAGAAAAATATCAAGTGACTTCACTATCAGCGTGCACAGTATGTTTCCGCAATTGATCTGCTAATCTGCTGTATATGTTAACTATCGTGACATTCTAGAAATGAAAAATTGACGGATGCCTCATGTGAAGGATGAAACACTTACCCGTGATTAACACCTGTTTTCGTTTTACGTTATTATTTGAGTTCAAGTTATCAGGTTTTTTAGCTTTAAGATCTCTTCTTCTTTTCCGGTTGTTTCCCATTTGATCTTTCAAAGTCTTCTACGATGGTCTTTTTATATCTACCTATGCAGATGTCTAACTAGGTCTGTATTGCTGTACCTTTGGCGATATGTAATCAGTGTAAATATGTATTCAACAATCCAAAGGATTTCATTGGAAAACGATAAAGAAAACAACAGATATCTCATCTTTCTATCTTTTTAAAATTTATTATCATTAATTTGGGTACCTTTAATGTGACAAAAATTTGAATTTAGCATATTGTCGTGATCGGTTCCGGAACACTTGTAATTTAGTGCGGATAATTAAGATCAAAACCAAATTGTCAAATTATTAATATTTTAACCAATGTAATCGGTTACAACTTTTACATGCTACCTGTAAGTGCGGCCAAAATGACCTGGATATATCGTTCCCAAAATCGTACGCTTTGAGATCTATTTTAGTTCAAAAGACGTGATGGGAACTGTCGTAATCTCAAGTGTTTGCACTTTCGAATATCAAATAACTCACTGTATCCTTATCAATCACATCTTGCAATTTTTGTAAGTATCTGAGTGTGCTATGTCATGTACATTGTACAAATGCAGAAAATCTGTTTTCTTTTAGGTTTTTCGTCATATTGGGGTACTTTTATTCACGTTATCTAATGCATTTGAAATGACTCACATATGACATCATGATTCTAGTATTTCGTAATAGCCTGTATTCCCAGTTTTTGAATTTCATATAAAACCGCGGCTGATTTGTTTTGAGAAATTCCATTTCCTCTCAAACTAGTTTTCTATTTGGCTAAAAAATTAGCCGAACAAAGCATGTGTACGCCATGATAAGCAAAGTCAAACAGGTATACCACCTTTGCATTTATATATCAATTCCTGTTCGTGCAACAGTTTTAGAGGATTAGTCCGGACGAAGGATGCCAAATGATAAATATGTATTAATATGAAGCATGAGATATCAGTGAAATTTTGTAGCCTTACAATTCAGATCAGTCGGATTTGTGTTATGTATGTTTTCTGCTCTTAAAAAATATCAAAATATCAATACCTGTCCTTGTCATTTTAATCCATCCTGCAATTAATAAAATAAAAACTTCAATATAGCACTTCTTTGTACAAGTGCTTCTTAAATAATAAAGAAAAAGGAGAGTTTGGCATAATTCCAGAATTTGTCTTTAAAAATAATACTGAATATATAGACGCATATGAATACTTTATACATGATAGTAGAAATAAATTTGAGTATACATTGATTATGCATTGAAACACTGTTTCATACCTATTTATATACATGCGCGGCGTATTCTTTTTTTCTTTAACCTTGTAATCATGTGGTAGTTGCAAAGATTAAATACATACAGTTCCATGCTGCAGACTTCAATTCCGATATTCATAGCATATGTCAAAGAGTTCACCGGACTTACATTTAATTACATCTTTGCAAAATGTAAACATCATTAAGAATAACTTTTTGTTAAAAAAGAGGGGTCTTCTTTTTTCTCTGTCTTGGTATGATGCATAAACGTAGCTAAATTTGAATACATACTCAAATAAACAAATATGAAGATATGTACAGAGATCTTTCGGAAAAAAACTAGAACAAACTCCGTGGTCTATTGGTAGTACTAATCGCCTTGAGTGCGACTGATCTCGTCTAGAATCTCGATTCGGTAACATTGTCGCATTCTCTTTATCTCCTATACAAATTGCATTCACGAGTTAGAGGAACGACTGATCAGGTTCGATATGCAAAAAATGTCAATGTAGTCTAACTGCGTGTTGCTTCTTTATTGAGATAGTGATATAAAAAATTTGGATCAACCTTATAGTTTTCAACAAAGGAGATTTGGCAATGCGTAATGGCTCGTTACTCTCTCCAATGATGAACCCCATAAAAAACAATAAAGATATTCTATAAGAGAAAAGCAATTTAATCCTTTTGTTTTATCATGTGCTTTCTTCTACTTCGACTTTTGTGTTCGTGTTTGATCATTTGTTGATAACAGTCTTATGTTCATTGGATGTATGACTTATGAACTTCTCATTCTATTATTTAGTGGTATATGTATTAGTTGATATTGGAATATCTTGAAATAAGCCTGAAGTAAGCCTTAGCGCCAGGATGTATAATGAAAGTGATTAACTGAAGGACCTAAGTTTTATTTGTCTTGCCAATATGAAAGATATTTTACTCATCATATAGAGTTTGCTATAAATTTATATTATCTTTATTTGTATCCAATTTTGAAAGGATATTGGTCCATAGTAGCAGTATGAAATATAACATTCTTCACGGTGTTTGACTAAAAATGTGTCTATGTTTTCAACAGACAAAAATGACCTACAAACATACTTTTATCAAGCTTATTTCAGACGCAAATGTGAACCAGATATGGATTCTATAAAACTCAAAAGATCATATAAAAGTTTCAATAAACTATGAATGAGGTCACCTATTTTGACCTCATGCAGTCTAGGTATTTACTATCTTCAAATACAGGCAGAACTATACTGACATTTTTATCCTGTTCATTAACCTTAACGCTGTCTATACTGTATATATTAGATTGTTTGTTCATTCTATTGACTAAGTATTTGCAGCCAAATATATATCAAGTATTTTATGCCCACGTTAAACAAACATTTTCAAATCCATATATTATATTTTCCAAATTCAAAATTACTTTCATACATAGTACAGTACAGTACAGGCCTTTGTAATCATTGTTTACATACCTGAAGTTGCCATTTCTGTAGAAGATCTTCAAAAAACTTTGTAGATATTGTCAATAAGAGTTATTAGCCAGAAGTCTTTAATGTAGATTTTATTATTTTATTTTATTGTTGACAGAAGAAATAGAAAAAATAAGAGTAACATCTAACTGACACAGTAACCTAGCTATTCTCTTTAACCTATTGTCTGCCGGATATTTCAATACAAAATTGATTATTCAATCATAGAACTAACGACAATTTTTATATGCAACAGGAAAGGTTATTTACATGACATTCTTTTGATAGTTACTACATCGTGTTGGATAATTATTCTTAAATAGACCACAAACATCATAAATGGATAAGACGTTGTAGAAATAAAATTAACCATTATCTTTCGTCCACAGGGCACAGTGTCCTATCAAACAACATTAAATTTTATAATTGATTTCGTATCTTTTAGTTATTTAACATTAACTGGTTAATAAAATGCCCTATTGCTAATGAATTCTACCTTGAAAGAGATAAGCACATTTCTAACTTATGTTATTGTTATATACATATTTGCGAATTACTACAATTTTAAAGACTTTGTCAAAATGCAGATTATATGTATATAGAATCTTAAATTATTGTCGGTTGATTATTGAATTTTTCCACTCGAGATCATTAAATCTCAAATTTTAAAGTTCGAGCGTTGGCGAGAACTTTAAAATTTGGATATTTAACGATTGAGAGTGGGGAAATCCAATAATCAACCGGCAACAATTTAAGATTTTATTTCTCTAATGACTGTTTTCGTGAATATATAGGTAAAAAATCAACTGAAATTTGAGTTTTTACTCCGAACTGAGGAACTTTTGCATGACGTAATCAGGCAAGGTCGCCTTTTTTCATGACGTCACAATTGCATTTCATTCAATGAAACACTGAGAACAACTTTTACCACACGTTGATTATCAAATTGTTCTCACACTGGTGGGGAGGTTTGAAAATGTGCGGAGAATTAGAGAAATGAAGTTTCACTACTGGTCAGAAACATTTGAAAACATCACATTACAGACAGTTATTTTAATGCACTAGATGCGGATTTCAATAACTAACATCTCATCATTAGTGCTATTGTATAGTAAAACCAAACGAAATCAATATCTTAAAATAAATGAACCAAAATAGCCATGCAAGTACTGCCAAAAATTAAAGGACATTGATTTCATTTAGACACGATCTTATTTTAGTTTTTCATATGCTTTAAAAACCAGTACTGATGTGTACGTGTCAAAGCTGTAATAAGGGTACTTCAAATTCGGGTGTTAACATGTTATTTCATCCACATTCTGACGCCGTTTTGAAATATGAAGTACTCTGTCAGGATATATTTTTATTCCTAAGCAATCAGATAGATAATGATACCCTTGAGGTCTACGATATCCAACAGGCGAAGACACGGGTTGGGTTGTTAGGGTTTATCGTCAGCAATTTTTCAGCCCTGTACTGAGACTACCAGACTAGTTAGTAAGAGGAAAGCCCAGACAGCTGTCTAGCTGACCGTTGAAACTTCAGACCTTAAGTAGGCGTCTGGAAAACCTTTACATGAAGCGGTCCTCTTTTTGTACTATTGTACATTTTATCGTCTATTCTCCTATTAGAATTAATGATAAACAGGAGCAGTAAGGTGGATGAAATAGGCTGATATACATGTAAAAAATATGACATCATATATATTATCACACGCATTGTTGTTCCCTGACTGCCAACATTCATGAATATCGAAGTTGCACATCATGATATGACGTATATTGGCGAAAACACCTGAATGTATAAATTTGTGAATCTTAAAGGTTGGAAAGACTGTGGACCCTAACTTTCGACGTTCAGGGATATTGTCGTTGCTTCCGTCCGCCCGTCACACTTTCTTATGACGCGAACTCCTCCAAGAAGTTTGGTTTTTCATGTTTCTTTTTAAATTCAAATTGTTGCTCACCATCTGCAGATGGTCGAAAAAGAACTGTCGAAATAAATAGATTAGCGTGCGATGTAAACTCCTCCTACATTTTTTGGTGTTTTATTTTGGGGATTAGAATTGTTGCTTATCATCTGCAGATCAGCAATAAGGTTTTGAGGGTCAGGCCCTATAAGGAGCCAAAAGATCGAAATAGATTAATTCGCGTGTGACGTAATCTCCTCCCACATTTGTTTTTATTTTGTTTTTTGGGGTTTTTTGTTGTTTGTTGTTGTTGTTGTTGTTGTTGTTGTTGTTGTTGTTGATTTTTTTTTTTTTTTTTTGTTTGCCTGTTTTTTGGTTTTTGTTTGTTTTTGTTTTGTTTTGTTTTTGGCGTTATATTTTGAGTTTAGAATTGTTATTTGTCATCTGTGGATGTGCAATAAGGTCTTGGATTTCGAATTTGAGGGTCGGGGCCCTTTAAGGCGCCTAAAAAGGTCAAGTTAGATTAATCGGCATGTGACAAAGTCCACCCATATTTTTTGCTACAGGTGCGCAATAAGGTCTTGGATTTTGGATTTGATGATCATGGTCCATTAAGGGCCAAAAAGAAAAAAAAAACATCAAAAATAATTGCTGACGTGAACCCTCATGTTTTCTTTGCTATGTTTTATTTGGATTTAAAATTGTTGCTTATAATTTGTAGATGTGCAATAAGGTTTTGAAATTTCAGTTTGAGGACCGGGGGCCATTTTATAGCCAAAAGGATCGAAATATAAAATTAGTTTCCGATTGAAAAAGTCGACCATTTGTGTGTGGGTGTGTGTGTGTGTGTGATTTATAATAGTTCCTTATCATTTGAAGGTGTGCAATAAAATCTTGAAAAATAAAACAGAATATTGGCTTGATATGTAAACTCACTGGTATTTCAGTTTGGCTTCAAAAGTTGTAAAGACTTTGAGTGTTCATCAATATCAGATCAGGTTCATATACAAAAGTATACGTAATTTTTCGTTCTGTGGCTGTTTTCACTGTATTCCTTTTCTGTAAAGGGCTTTTTAGCATTTAATAATTCAATTCCAAAGCATTTACAGGCGTTCGATGTTGTGGTGAAAGTGGGATAGGGGTTAATTAGCTTTCCAGTGCGAGGTTTAGCTGCCGTTTCCGAAGTCTTCATATCTAGTTTGTATATACTAGCTTTTTACTTCCGTTTTAATTTGGTATCTCGTTTATCGTTTTTGTCTGTAATTCATGAGTTAGAGTTACCTTTGATCGTTATGGACCACTATAGGTAGGATCATGCTCATGCCGTGATACGAAAAATATCAAACAAATTTATGGTGTCACAAACATCCTGTGTAATTTTTTCAATGTGATGACTGTATGTCAGTTATTAAAAACGAATTACATTTGTAATTTGAATTAAAAAGATCAAACACAAAAATGGCCTTTAACAGCTTTCACTTTGAATTATTCTTTTTTTCTTTTTTTTTTTAATTACAGATAAAAAGACAATAGGACTTAGTTTTTGATACGGACTTCACCAGAATGACATTAGACGAAGTCAGTATCAAAAACTAGAATTTCATTATTCTGTATATTGTGAAACATAACAAAAATATGTTATTTCAAAGATGGAGCTTACCGTACTTGGCCATCTTTGTGCCGTGCTACCTTATAACAAAATTCTATAAATTAATGAATGCAACAAGCTGAGGTACTTTTTCTTATAGAAATTTACAATCAAATGACATCTTTAATTTTAAATAAATATAGTTTTATCAGCTGACCTAGCTGAAAGCCATGTGGCTATTGCCATCACTTTGCTGGTCCCTTTTCAAAGATATGTCGAATGACTCCGCTCGCCATGTAACATGGCTGACATGGTCTCTGGTTGGTCGAAATTGCCTAAATTTTTTTTAAATCTGCTTCTTCAGAACCAATGAGTCAAACGGAACCAAACTTTGTACATATAGACCCTGGTTGGTCCTCTTTCAAAGCTGTGTTGGATTAGTTCATCCATTATCCAAAATGGCCACCACAGCCGTTTGTGCAAATTTATCAGTTATTTACGATAAATATAATTTTTAAATCTTCTTCTCCAGAACCAAATGAAACAAAATTTGGTACGTAAAGTTCTTGTGTGGTCCTCTCTAAAAACTGTGTCACATGACTTAATCTATTATCCAAGAAGGCCACTATAGTTGTTTTTGCAATTTCACAATAAATTTTTTTTTAAAAATCTTCGGAATCACTGGGCCAAATGAAATCAAATTTGGCAGAAATCTTGCTTTAAAGGTTCTGATCGAGTGTCGTTATATTTTTCAGCTTGGTTGGAAATCCAAGACAGCCGCCAGTGGTCACAAAGGGATTTAATTGCTCAAATGTCAGAATTTTGTTTTGCTAGAACAGCATGGTCATTTGAAATGAAACTTGTCATGAATGATTCTTGTAAGGTCCTAACTAAGCGTTATTACATTTTGCACCAATCGAAAATCCAAAATGGCTGCCATCGGGGGACATAGTTTAACATAGGACCCTATGGGAAATATGTTTAAAATGCTTCGGAACCGCTGTGGCATATGGAATGAAAGTTGGCAGAAATATTCTTTAGAAAGATCTGACGAGGAATAGTACATTTTAATGTGTCTGGAAAAAAAACACAAAAACAAAAAACAACATTGCAGAAATGTCATTTGGAAGGTGGTGACCACGTGTTGTTGCTTTTTGGAGTGGTGGGAAATCCAACATGGCTGCAAGTGCTGTTACTTTCTGGATCGATCGAAAATTCCAGATGGCTGCCAATGCATGGGGACATTGTTTAACATCCCTCTAGGGGAAAGCGCAAGGGTCTAACCCATGGAAGTTCAAAAAATTTTAGCGAGCTTCCGTGAGGAAAATTTTCTGAAGTACTAGCAATAGAATGGGCCAGGTTTTGACAGGTAAGCGATATAGGCTAGTTTGAATCTCTAGTGTTCCAACATTGAATAAAGCAGCTTCAACCATAGTGTAAAACTGAGAAGAATAAACAAAACAAGTAAACTGAAATATTTGAAAGTACATACATTGTATCAGTTCTATAGTTGATCATAGTTCTGTTTGACTGTCGATTACTGTTTTATTTTTACAGATATAAAAAAAATACAACGGATATCAGTTGAAACGTAATTAGAATAAACACATCTCTATTATAAACCAGCTGCAGGTTAGACAGTTCATTGGATGTTTATTGATATGGCGACGGAAACATTCTGTGATTTGTGTCAGGTCAGGCACGTCACAAAAATCGCAGATGTACATTGCCCGCAGTGTGAGGAGGCACTATGTGTAGACTGTAGGGAACATCACAAAATATCTAAGGCAACTAAATCTCATGAAACAATTACAATAGACGAATATCAAAAGTTACCTTCCTTTATTCGAAAAAATAAAAAGTATTGTGAAGAACATGATGACATTTTGGAGTTTTATTGTCCGGTACATGATGATCTTTGTTGTAAACGATGCATATCTTCCCGTCATAGAGAATGCAATGGAATTCAAGTCATTGAAGATCTAGTGAAAACTTCAACTTCATCAACAGCT
>JAOXYI010066810.1:0-12576 GCA_028566495.1 Lithophaga antillarum | reverse complement strand
GTTCCAGGACCATAATAACAAATTATACCATGCAGACACAGACTGTAACTGGACCAGACATCACTGTTAGATATTCCTAAACCACAATAAGAACTTATACCGTGTAGATACAGATTTTAATGGCACCAGAACACTCTATTAGATGTTCCTACACCATAATAACAAATTATACCATGTAGATACAGACGTAACAGGACCATACATCATTGTCAGATGTTTCCAGACCAAAATAACAAAATTTACCATGCAGATACAGACTGTAGGAGGACCAGAGATCAGTATCAGATGTATCTAGACCACAATAACAAATAATACCATGTAGATACAGATTGTAACAGGACGGGACATTACGGTTACATGTTCCTACACCACAAAAACAAATTATACCATTTAGATACAGACTGTAACAGGATCAGACATCACTGTTAGATGTTCCTACACCATAACAACAAATTATACCATGTAGATACAAACTGTAACAGGAGCAGTCATCACTATTATATCTTCCTAGACCACAATAACAAATCATACAATGTAAATACGGACATTTATAGGACAACACATCACTATTACATGTTATTACACCATAATAAGAAATTATACTATGTATATACAGACTGAAAGCGGACCAGACATCACTGTCATATGTTCCTAGACCATAATAAAAAATTATACCATGAAGATGCAGACTGTAATAGGACCAGACATCACTGTTATATGCCTCAAGACCACAATAACAAATTATACCATGTTAATACGGACTGTAGTAGGGCCAGACACTACCATTAGATGTTTTTAGACCAAAATAACATATTATACATTGTTGATACAGACTTTAATGGCACCAAACAACTCTGTTACATGTTCCTACATCATAATAACAAATTATACCATGTAGATACAGACTGTAACAGGACAATACATCACTGTTAGATACCTAAACACCATAATAACAAATCATACCCTGTAGATATTGACTGTAATGGCACCAAGCAACCCTGTTACATGTTCCTACACCAAAATAACAAATTATACTATGTAGATACAGACTGTAACAGGACAAGACATCACTGTTATATGTTCCTAGACCACAATAACAAATCATAGCATGTAAATACGGACTGTAATAGAACCAGACATCACTTCAGCTTGTTTCTGCACGCAAATAACAAATTATACCATGTAGATACAGACTACAACAGGCCCAGACATCACTGTTAGATGTTCCTGGATCATAATAACATTATACCATGCAGATACAGACTGTAATAGGACCAGACATCACTGTTAGATGTTCCTAGACCATAATAACAGATTATACCATGTAGATACAGACTATAACAGGACCAGACATCACTGTTATATGTTCCTAGACCACAATAACAAATCATACCATCTAAATGCGGACTGTAATAGGACCAGGCATCACTATAAAATGTTCCAACACCATAATATCAAATTATACCACGTAGACACAGACTGTAACGGGACCAGACATCACTATTACATGTTCCTGCACCATAATAACAAATTATACCACTTAGATACAGACTGTTACGGGACCAGAAATCACAGTTAGATGTTCCTACACTATTAAAACAAATTATACCATGTAGATACTGACTGTCACAGGATCAGACCTCACTGTTATATGTTCCTAGACCACAATAACAAATCATACCATCTAAATACGAACTGTAATAGGACCAGACATCACTATTAAATGTTCCTACACCATAATATCAAATTATACCGAGTAGACAAAGATTGTAACGGGGCCAGACATCACTATTAGATGTTCCTGCACCATAAAAACAAATTATACCACGTAGATACAAACTGTTACGGGACCAGAAATCACTGTTAGGTGTACCTACATCATTAAAACAAATTATACCATGTAGATACTGACTGTAACAGGACCAGACATCAATTTTAGATGTTCCTAGACCACAATAACAAATTATACCATGTAGATACAGATTATAACAGGACCAGACATCACTGTCAGACGTTCCTATATCATAATAACAAATTATACCATGTAGATATAGACTGTAATAGTACCAGACATCACTGTCAAATGTTCCTAGCCCATAAAAACAAATTATACCATATTGATACTGATTGTAATAGGACCAGACCTCACTGTTAGATATTCTTAGACCCTAGTAACAAATTATAACATATAGATGTAGACTGTATTATTACCTAGACCACAATAACAAATTACACCGTTTAGATAAAGACTGAAACAGGACCAGATATCACTGATTGATGTTTCTGCACCATAACAACGAATTATAGCATCTAAATACTAACTGTAATGAGTCCAGACAACACTCCTATATGTTCGGAGACCATATTAACAAATTATACCATGCAGATACAGACTAACAGGACCAGACATCAGTGTTAGATGTTCCTACACCATAAAAACAAATTATGCCATGTAGATACTGACTGCAATGGGAGCAGACATCACTCATATGTTCCTTTTATTATAATTATGCCATGTAGATACAGACTGTAACAGGATCAGAGATCACTGTTACATGCTCCTACACCATAATAACAAATTATACCATGTAGATACAGACTATAACAGGATAAGACATCACTGTTATATGTTCCTAGACCACAGTAACAAATCATAGCATGTAAATACGGACTGTAATACGGACTGTAATAGGATCAGACATCACTTTAGCTTGTTTCTGAACGCATATAACAAATTATACCATGTAGATACAGACTACAACAGGCCCAGACATCACTGTTAGATGTTCCTGCAACAAATTATAGGATGCAGATACAGACTGTAATAGGACCAGACATCACTGTTAGATGTTCCAAGACAACAGTAACAAATTCTACCATGTAGATATAGACTGTAACAGTTCCTAGATCATAATAACAGATTATACCATGTAGATACTGACTGTCACAGGACCAGACATCACTGTTCCTAGACCACAATAACAAATCATACCATCTAAATACGGACTGTAATAGGACCAGACATCACTAATAAATGTTCCTACACCATAAAATAAAATTATACTAAGTAGACACAAACTGTAACGGGACCAGACATCACTATTAGATGTTCCTGCACCATAAAAACAAATTATACCACGTAGATGCAGACTGGTACGGGACCAGAAATCACTGTTAGATGTTCCTACACCATTAAAACAAATTATACCATGTAGATAGAGACTGTAACAGGACCAGATATCAATATTAGATGTTCCTAGACCACAATAACAAATTATACCATGTAGATACAGACTGTGACAGGACCAGACATCACTGTTAGACTTCCTAAACCATAAAAACAAATTATACCATATAGATACTGATTGTAATAGGACATGACCTCACTGTTAGATATCCTTAGACCCTAGTAACAAATTATAACATATAGAATTACCAGACATCACTTCTAGATGTTCCTAGACTACAATAACAAATTACACCGTTTAGATAAAGACTGAAACAGGACCAGACATCACTGTTAGATGTTCCTGAACCATAACAACAAATTATAACATCTAAATACTGACTGTAATGGGTCCAGACAACACTCCTATATGTTCGGAGACCATAATAACAAATTACACCATGCAGATACAGACTGTAACAGGACCAGACATCAGTGTTAGATGTTCCTACACCATAAAAACAAATAATGCCATGAAGATACTAACTGCAATGGGAGCAGACATCACTCATATGTTCCTATTATTATAATTATGCCATGTAGATACAGACTGTAACAGGACCAGAGATCACTGTTAGATGCTCCTACACCATAAGAACAAATTATACCATATAGATACAGACTTCAACAGTGCGACACATCGCTGTTGGATATTCCTACACCGTAATAACAAATTATACCATGTAGATAGAGACTGTAACAGGACTAGACATCACTGTCAGATGTTCCTACAAAACAATAACAAATTATACCATTTAGATACACCCTGATACAGGCCAAGACATCACTGTTAGATGTACCTAGACTATAATAACAAATTATACCATGTAGATACTGACTGTAACAGGACCACACATCACTGATAGATGTTTTTAGACTATAACAACAAATATTACCATGTAGAGACAGACTGTATTACGACCGGACATCACTAATTAATGTTCCTAGACTCTAATGACAAATTATACCATGTAGATACAGACTGTACTAGGAACCGACATCAGTTCTAAATTTTTCTAGACCATAATAACAAATTATACCATGTAGATACAGACTGTAATAGGACCAGACATCACTGTTATATGTCCCTAGACCATAAGAAGAAATTATATCATATAGATAGAGAATGTAATAGGACCAGACATCACTGTTAGATGTTCTTAGACCATAATAGGAAATTATTCCATGGAGATACAGACTAAAACAGGACCAGACATCACTGTTAAATATTCGGACACCATAATTACAAATTATACCATATATATACAGACTGTAACATGACCAGCATCACTGTTTTATGTCTATAGACCACAATAACAAATTACACGACGTAGATTCAGACTATAAAAAAACCAGACATCACTATTAGATGTTCCTTCACCATAACAACAGATTATACCATGTAGCTATAGACTGTAAGAGAACCAGATATCAAAGTTAGATGTTCCTACACTACAATAACAAATTATGCCATGTAGATTCTGACTTTAATACTATCAGACATTACGATTGTTTGTCCCTACACCAAAACAATAAATGATACCATGTAGATAGAGACTGTAAGAGAACCAGACATCACTGTTAGATGTTCCTACCCATAATAACAAATTATTCCATGTAGATACTGACTGTAATAGTACCAGACATCGCTGTCATATATTCGTAGACCATAATACGAAATTATACAATGTACATACAGACTGTAACATGACCAGACATCACTTTTATATTTTCCTAGACAACAATAAAAAAGTATACCGTGTATATTCAGACAAAAACAGAACAAAACATCACCATTACATGTTCCTACACCATACGAACAAATTATACCATGTAGATACAGTCTGTAACAGGACTAGACATCACTGATAGATGTTTCTAGACCACAATAACAAATTATAGCATGTAAATCCGGATCGCAATAGGACCAAACACTACTGTTAGATGTTCTTAGTCCATAATAACATATCATACCACGTAGATACAGACTGCCAGAGGACCAGATATCACTGTTGTATGTTCGTAGACCATAATAAGAAATTATAACATTTAGATATAGACTAAGCAGGACCAGACATCACTGTTAGATGTTCCTACGACATAACAAAAAATTATACCATGTAGATACAGACTGTAACAGGACTAGACATCACTGTTACATGTTCCTAGAACATAGCAACATATTATACCATGTATGTACAAACTGTAACAGGAACACACATCACTGTTATATGTTCCTACACCACAATGAGAAATCATACCATGTAGTTACGGACTGTAATAGGACCAGACATCACTATAGCATGATCCTACACCATAACAAAAAATAATACCATGTAGATAGACTGCGACAGGACTAGACATCACTGTTAGATGTCCCTGGACCATGATAACAGAATTAAACCATGCAGGTGCAGACTGTAATTATACCAGAAATCACTGTTGGATATTCCTAAACCACAATAAGAAATTATACCGTGTAGATACAGACTGTAATGGGACGAGAGAACTCTATTAGATCTTCCTACACCATAACAACAAATAATACCACGTACATACAGACTGTAATAGGACCAGACATCACTGCCAGATGTTCCTACATCATGTTAACAAATTATCCCATTTAGATACAGACTGTAACAGGACCAGGCATCACTCATAGATGATCTTACACCACGACAACAAATTCTGGCATGTAGATACAGACTGTAACAGGACCAGACATCACTGTTATATGTTCGTAGACAACAATAACAAATCATACAATGTACATACGGACTGTAATAGGACCAAACATTACTTTTAGATGTTCCTACACCATAATAAGAAATTATACCATGAAGATATAGACTGTAACAGCACCAGACGTCGCTGTCAAATGTTTCTAGACCATAGCAACAAATTATACCGTGTAGATACTGATTGTAATAGGACAAGACCTCACCGTTAGATGTTGCTAGACCATAATAACAAATTATACGTTTAGATACAGACTGAAACAATACCAGACATCACTGTTAGATGTTCCTACACCATCACAACAAATTATATTATGTAGATCCTGACTGCAATGGGGGAAGACATTACTCTTATATGTTCCTAGACAATAATAACAAATCATCCAATGCAAATACGGACAGTAATAGGGCCAGACATCACTATTACATGTTCATACATCATAATGACAAATTATGGCCTGAAGATACAGACTGTAACAGGACTAGACATCACTGTTATATGTTCCTAGACCACAATAACTAATTATACCATTTAGATTCAGAGAGAAACAGAACCAGGCATCACTACTAGTTGTTCCTACATCATACGAAGAAATTATACCATGTAGATACAGACTGTAACATAACCAGACATCGCTGGTAGATGTTCTTAGTCAGAAAACAATAAATTATGCCATGTACCGGGTAGATACTGTCTGTAATAAGACCAGACATAACTGTTCTTTGTCCCTACATCATAGCAACAAATTATACCATATAGATGCAGACTGTTACAGGACCAGACATCACTGTCAGATGTTCCTACACCATAATAACAAATTATCCCATTTAGGTAAAGACTGTAACGGGACCAGACATCACTATTAGATGTTCCTACACCATAAAAACAAATACTACCATGTAGATACAGACTGTAACAGGACCAGAAATCACAGTTAGATGTTCCTACACCACAGGTACAAATTATACCATTCGGAAATAGACTGTTATAAACCAGACATCACCAACAGATGTTCCTACATCATAATAACAAATTATACCGTGTACATACAGACTGTAACAGGACCAGACATCGCAGTTAGATTTTCCTACACCATAAAAACAAATTATACTCTGTAGATACTGATTGTAATAGTACAAGACCTCACTCTTAAATGTTCCTAGACCATAATAACATATTATACCATATAGATACAGACTGTATGAGGACCAGACATCACTGTTATATGTTCCCACACCATAATAACAAATTATAACATGTAGGTGCTGATTGCAATAGGACCAGACCTCAATGTTAGATGTTCCTAGACCATAAGAACAAATTATACCACGTAGACACTGACTGTCACAGGACTAGACATCACTGTGATATGTTCCTAGACGACAAGAACTAATTATACCATTTAGATTCAGACAGGAACAGAACCAGACATCAGTACTAGTTGTTCCTACACCATAACAAGAAATTATACCGTGTAGATACAGACTGTAACATAACCAGACATCGCTGGTAGATGTTCCTAGTCAGGAAACAATAAATTATACCATGTACCGGGTAGATACTGAGTGTGATAACACCAGACATCACTGTTGTTTGTCCCTACACCATAGCATAAAATTATAGCATATATATTATGTAGATACAGACTGTTACAGGACCAGACATCACTGTTAGATGTTCCTACATTATAATAACAAATTATACCATTTAGGTAAAGACTGTTATAAACTAGACATCACCAATAGATATTCCTACACCATAATAACAAATTATACCGTGTTGATACAGACTGTAACAGGACCAAACATCACAGTTAGATTTTCCTACACCATAATAACAAATTATACCCTGTAGATACGGATTGTAATAGTACAAGACCTCACTGTTAAATGTTCTTAGACCATAATAACATATTATCCCATATAGATACAGACTGTATGACGACTAGACATCACTGTCATATGTTCCCACACCTTAACAACAAATTATACAATGTAGATGCTGATTGCAATAGGACCAGACCTCAATGTCAGATGTTCTTACACCATAACAGGACCAGACATCACTGTCATATATTCCTAGACCACAATAACAAATCATACCATCTAAATACGGACTGTAATAGGACCAGGCATCACTATCAAATGTTCCTACACCATAATAAAAAATATACCACGTAAACACAGACTGTGACGGGACCAGACATCACTGTTAGATGTTCCTACACCATAATAACAAATTATACCAGGTAGATACTGACTGTAACATTGGCAGACATCAATGTTAGATGTTTCTAGACCATAATTACTAATTATACCATGTAAATACAGAGTGTAGCAGGACCAGACATCACTGTTAGACGTTCCTAGATCATAATAACAAATTATATCATGTAGATATAGACTGTAACAGCACCAGACATCACTATCAAATGTTCCCAGCCCATAACAAGAAATTATACCATAAAGATACTGATTGTAATAGGATAAGACCTCAATATTAGATATTCTTAGACCATAGTAACAAATTATAACATATAGATATAGACTGTATTATTACCAGACATCACTGTTAGGTGGTCCTAGATCATAAGAACAAATTATACCAAGTAGATACAGACTGTAACAGGACCAGACATCAATGGTAGATGTCCCTACAACATAACAACAATTTATACCATGTAGATACTGACTGCAATAAGACCAGACATCATTCTTATATGTTCCTATTATTATAATTATAACATGCAGATATAAACTGTAACAGGACCAGAGATCAGTGTTAGATATCCATAGACCACAATAACAAATTATACCGTTTAGATACAGACCGAAACAGGACCAGACATCACTGTTAGATGTTCCTACCCAATAACAATAAATTATACCATGTTGATACTGATTATAATTGGACCAAACACCAGTCTTATATGTTCCTAGAACATAATAATAAATTATCCCATGTAAATACAGACTGTAACAGGACCAGACATCACTGTTAGATGTTCCTACACCATAACAACAAATTATACTATGTAGATGCAGACTGTACCAGGACCGGACATCCCTGTTAGATGTTCCTACACTATAATAAATAATTATACCATTTAGATACAGACTGTGACAGGACTAGACATCACTGTGAGATGTTCGTACACCAGAATAACAAATTATACCATTTAGATACAGACTGAAACAGGACGACATACCACTGTTAGATGTACCTAGACTATAATAACAAATTATACGATGTAGATACTGACTGTAACAGAACCACACATCACGGTTAGATGTTTCTAGACTATAATAACAAAATATTACCATGTAGAGACAGACTGTATTAGGACCAGACATCCCTAATTAATGTTAATAGACTCTAATCACAAATTATACCATCTAGATACAGAGTGTACTAGGATCAGACATCAGTTTTAGATTTTCCTAGACCATAATAACAAATTATACCATGTAGATACAGACTGTTATAGGACCAGACATCACTGTTATATCTCCCTAGACCATCACAAGAAATTATACCATGTAGATACTGAATGTAATAGGACCAGACATCACTGTAAGATGTTCTTAGGCCATCACAAGAAATTATTCCATGGATATACAGACTAAAACAGGACCAGACATCACTGTTAGATGTTCCAACACCATAATTACAAATCATACCATGTACATACAGACTGTAACATGCCCAGACGTCACTGTTATGTTTCTAGACCACAATAACAAATTATATATATTCAGACTGTAAAAGAACCAGACATGACAATTATATGTTCCTTCACCATAACAACAAATTATACCATGTAGATACAGACTGTAACGTAACTAGACATCATAGTCAGATGTTCCAACACTATAATAAGAAATTATACCATATCAGTATCTATATGGTATGATTTCTCATTGTGGTGTAGGAACATATAACAGTGATGTCTGCTCCTGTTACAGTCTGTACCTACATAGTATAATTTGTTATTACGGTGTAGGAACATCTAACAGTGATGTCTAGTCCTGTTACAGTCTGTATGTACATGGGATAATTTTTTGTTATGGCGTAGGAACATCTAACACTGATGTCTGATCCTGTTTCAGTCTGCATCTAAATGGTATAATTTCTTATTGTGGTCTAGGAACATCTAACAGTGATGTCTGGTCCTCTGGCAGTATGTATCTACAGAATATAATATGTTATTATGGTCTAAGAACATCTAATAGTAGTGTCTGGTCCGATTACGGTCCGTATTTACATGGGATGATTTGTTATTGGGGTCTAGAAACATGTAACAGTGATGTCTTGTTCTGTTACAGTCTCTATCTACATGGTATAATTTGTTGTTATGGTGTAGGATGTCTGGTCCTGTTACAGACTGTATCTACATGATATAATTTGCTGGTATGGTGTAGGAACATCTAATAGTGATGTCCTGTTCTATTTCTGTCTGAATATATATGGTATAACTTTCTATTGTTGTCTAGGAAAATATTACAGTGATGTCTGGTCATCTTACAGTCTGTATGTACATTGTATAATTTCGTATTATGGTCTAGGAATATCTGCAAGCGATTTCTGGTACTATTACAGTCAGTATCTACATGGTATAATTTGTTGTTATGGTGTAGGGACAAACAACAGTGATATCTGGTCCTATCATAGTCAGTATCCACATGGTATAACTTCTTATTATAGTGTTGGAACATCTGACTATGATGTCTAGTTCTGTTACAGTCTGTATTTACATGGTATAATTTGTTGTTACGGTGTAGGAACATGTAATTGTCATGTCTGGTTCTTTTACAGTCTGAATCTACGTCGTATAATTTGTTGTTGTGGTCTAGAAACATATAACAGTGACGTCTGGTCCTATAGCAGTCTGTATCTACATGGTATAATTTGTTATTATGGTCTAGGAAAATCTAAAACTGATATCTGATCCTACTACAGTCTGTATCTAGATGGTATAATTTGTGATTAAAGTCTATTAACATTAATTAGCGATGTCTGGTCCTAATACAGTCTTTCTCTACATAGTATTATTTGTTATTATAGTCTAGAAACATCTAACAGTGATGTGTGCTCCTGTTACAGTCAGGATCTACATCGTATAATTTGTTATTATAGTCTAGGTACATCTAACAGTGATATCTTGTGCTGTTTCATCTGTATCTAAATGGTATAATTTGTTATTCTGGTGTTGGAACATCTCACAGTGATGTCTAGTCCTGTCACAGTCTGTATCTACATGGTATTATTATTTATTATAGTGTAGGAACATCTAACAGGGATGTCCGGTCCTGGTACAGTCTGCATCTACATGGTATAATTTGTTGTTATGGTGTAGGAACATCTAACAGGTATGTCTGGTCCTGTTACAGTCTGTATTTACATGGCATAAGTTGTTGTTATGGTGTGGGAACATATGACTGTGATGTCTGGTGCTGTTACAGTCTATATCTACATGATATAATTTGTTATTATGATGTAGGAACGTCTAACAGTGATGTCTGGTCCTGTTACAGTCTGTATTTACATGGTATAATTAGTAATTATGGTCTAGGAACATCTAACATTGATGTCTGGCAATGTTACAGTCAGTATCTACCTGATACAAATTGTTATTATTGTGGAGGAACATCTAACTGTCCTGTTGCAGTCTGTATCTAAAAGGTATAATTTGTTATTATGGTGTAGGAACATCTAGGAGTGATGTATGGTCCTATTACAGTCCGTATTTACATGTTATAAATAGTTACTGCAATCTAGGAACATCTAACAGTGACGTCTGCCCCTGTTACAGGCTATATCTACATGGTATAATTTTTTGCTATGGTGTAGGGACAAACAACAGTCATATTTGGTCCTATTATAGTCAGTTTCTGCATGATATAATATGTTATTATGGTGTAAGAACATCTAACTCTGATGTCTTGTTCTGTTACAGTCAGTAACTACATGGTATAATTTATTATGATGATCTAGGAACATCTAACATTCAGGTCTGGTCCTATTGCAATCAGTATCTACATAGGATAATATGTTATTATAATGTAAGAACATATAACAGCGATATCTGGTCCTATCAAAGTTTGAATCTCATTGGTATAATTTGTTAATATGGTCTAGGGACACATAACAGTGATGTCTATTCCTATTACAGCCAGTATCTACATGGTATAATTCCTTGTTATGGGTAGCAACATCTAACAGGGACGTCCGGTCCTGGTACAGTCTGTATCTACATGGTATAATTTCTTTTTATGGTGTAGTCCGTATTTAAATGGTATGATTTGTTTTTGTGGTCTAGATACATCTGATACTGATCTCTGGTCCTCTTACAGTCTGTATCTGCATGGTAAACTTTGTTATTTTGGTCTGGAAACATCTGACAATGATGTATGGTCCTGTTACCGTCTGTATCTACATGGTATAATTTGTTATTATAATGTAAGAACATCTAATAGAGTTTTCTGGTGCCATTAAAATCTGTATCTACATGGTATAAGTTCTTGTTGTGGTTTCGGAATATCTAACAGTGATGTCTGGTCCAGTTACAGTCTGTGTCTGCATGGTATAATTTGTTATTATGGTCCTGGAAC
>JAOXYI010066701.1:0-12577 GCA_028566495.1 Lithophaga antillarum | reverse complement strand
GGGGTCATCAACCATAATTCTTAAAGGGGATCATTAATGTATCATTTCCAAAAAGTTTGGCAGCTATTCACCCTATATAGGAATTTTCATGATTTTTTTAACTGAATTTTTTGTTGATTTTACACCTATGTTCTATTTTAAGTAACGGCGGCTATGTTGGTTGATCGTCGGGAACAACTGATATAATTTTGAAACTAGACAGCCTAAGGATGATTGTGGCCAAGTTTGGTTCCAATTGGCCCAGTGGTTTCAGAGGAGATTTTTGAAAAAGTTTACAGATGACTGACGGACGAAGCCAAGTGATGGCAACAGCTTACATGGCTTTCAGCCAGGTGAGCTAAAAAGGCAAAATTTGACTCGTATCACCAAATTTGACACCATTTATCTTGGAAACTGTAACTGATAGACCTAGAGGCTCACCTGAGCCTATATCGCTCACCTGGTTAGAAACTGATAACAACAATCATTCAGTGAAAAAATCTCATTTAACTCTCTCTCTCATATTTATCCTTCAGAAATTTGATCAGTACAAAAGTAACAAACTTGGCAGAGGACCATCTAATGATCATTCATATTCATATGTTTTTGTTTCTGAGATCTTTGAATGTCTTTCCCATAGGATCCTGTTGTTAAACCATGTCCCACAGCGGCAGCCATCTTGATTTGCGATCATCACTAAAATTATATATTTGGTAGAGGACCCTCAAAGGAACATCCTTACAGTTATTTTTTCATTGATTCTGACGCAAAGATCGTTGAATGTTTTTCGCATAGGGTCCTATGCTTAACTCTGTTCCATGGTAGTAGTCATTTTTGATTTCCGATCCGCACCAAATTTACCCATTTGATAGGGTATCATCAATTGATAACTCATGAACAGTTCAATTGTCCATCTTGTTTCTAAGAAGAAAATCTCTGAAAGTTTTCACATAGAGTCCTGTTTTAAACTTTGTCCCTTGTTAATGGCTATCTGTCTGATTTCTGATCAGCATAAAAATAACAAATCTTTGAATGTTTTTTTTTTTTTTTGTTTTTTTTTTCATAGGCAGTGGCTTTTTTAAGAACTTGTCATCTACTTGCTCAAAGGGCAAGCAGGAATTGAAATTGACTTGCCCTTCTGCTGAACAACTTGCCCTATCCGGATTAAGGAATTTCAATATTACCCTCAGTTATGTTACTAAAATAATGAGATGCACTGAAACTGTTCCATGAAAAGTGGTCCATTTAAAGTGTAGTGTTCTCTTTTTGCGTTCCCTAGAAATTTGATTCTGTTTCTTTATGTCTATAAACAGTATAGTATCCTGGCAGCATTTGATTCTCTTTATCTTTATGTCTACAAACTGTATAGTATCTTAGCAGTATTTGATTCTCTTTATCTTTATGTCTACAAACTGTATAGTATCCTAGCAGCATTTGATTCTCTTTATCTTTCTGTCTACAAACAGTATGGTATCCTAGCAGCATTTGATTCTCTTTATCTTTATGTCTACAAACAGTATGGTATCCTAGCAGCATTTGATTCTCTTTATCTTTATGTCTACAAACAGTATAGTATCTTAGCAGCATTTGATTCTCTTTATGTCTACAAACAATATAGTATCCTAGCAGCATTTGATATCTGTTTATCTTTATGTCTACAAACAGTATGGTATCCTAGCAGCATTTGATTCTCTTTATCTCTATGTCTACAAACAGTATAGTATCCTAGCAGCATTTGATTCTCTTTATCTTTATGGCTACAAACAGTATAGTATCCTAGCAGCATTTCATTCTCTTTATCTTTATGTCTACAAAGAGTATAGTATCCTAGCAGCATTTGCTTCTCTTTATGTCTACAAACAGTATAGTATCCTAGCAGCATTTGATTCTCTTTATCTTTCTGTCTACAAACAGTATGGTATCCCAGCAGCATTTAATTCTCTTTATCTTTATGTCTACAAACAGTATGGTATCCTAGCAGCATTTGATTCTCTTTATCTTTATGGCTACAAACTGTATAGTATCCTAGCAGCATGTGATTCTTTTTGTCTATTATTTTATGTACTTTTCAGACTTATTGGGAAATATGTACATTTTGGTATCCTTGTGCTAAAAGACAAAAATAACACTTAAATGGGCCCACTCTTCAAAATGGAAGAGAACTGCCCAGTAAAAACGTTTTTATAAAAGACTGCATGTGACTCTTGTTTAAGGGTTTTAGGGATATGGTATATTTGCACTTTTTATTTTGGGGATATGAGAAACCTTAACTTATTTTTTGGGGATGTGGGATATCTTTAAATTTTTACAGGAAAATTGGATGTAAAACTTTTAGGATATGGGGTATTGATACCCCCTTAAACAAGGCTCACAAATCCCAGTCCATATTTATGAAAAAAAGATTAACTTGATATTTAACCTTCACTGTTTCACATGCAGATTAACATATGAATTTATGAAAGTAAATTCACATGTATAGCGAGCTACCAATTAGCTTCAATTTCCTTACTGTAAATCACAAAAATTTAGGTGTACATTAGAGCTACATGTAATACGGGAGTACGGGGTAGCGGTTGATTACGGAACAGTTGGTGCAAACAAGTTGCCAACCTCCCTCAAGAAGTCTGAAGTCTTCAGGTTCTTCTGGTCATAAATCATGTAGCCTTATAAAGGAAATAATTCACATGCAATTAAAAGGGTTAATTAGTGCAATCATAGGCAGTCAACTGATTGAGTGGATCAAAGGCATTACAATCATTATTGTTTTCATGGTCAATAATTAATTTGCAATCAATATAACAATAGTTGATTATTAAATAATTTCTGTGATAAAAATGTACAAATGTACAAAACATTTCGCAATAGATCACACTTTGTTGAAAATAATCCATTTTTTAACCATGTAACAATTTATTAATAAAACATGAAATAACATTATTTAAATATACCAAGGCCAAATTGACTTACCTTTTAAGGCCGCATTGGCACAGGGCCATATTGACTAAGGCCAAAACAACCAAGACCGAACTGGTAGTAGGGCCAAAACAACTTGTTACCACCTACATTTTATGCTTGAGTGGCTACGGTTGTTTTGCATTTAGGTCCATTTCTTGAGAACTAAACATTGTACAAATGTATAGCAATCACACTTCATCAGTTCATACAAATGTACATCTTGGGTTAGTACTAAACAGCATTTTAACTATTAACTCACAGTGACTGACATTTTGCGTTTGAGAAGCTCTGGATAAGTTTTGCATTTAGGTGTCAGGTCCATTTCTTGGGTGCTAAACACAATACAGCAAATCCAATGAGACTTCATCAATGAATACTCCTTTAGTACTACTAAACAGTTTTACAACAGTTTGGTTACATTGACCTACATTTCACACTTGAGTGATTCTGGTTAAGTTTTTAAGTTTTACATTTAGCATGTTTAGGTCCATTTCTTGGATCCTAACATGGTTTACAAAATTACAAATAACCTTTAAAATTTCATATCTGTTTTTGATGCCCCACCCCAGAATATGGAAGGGACATATCGTGCCCCTGTTTTGTCGATATGTATGTACATCCATCAGTACATCAATACATATGTATGAACTATATGGTTAAGTTTTCTGTGTATGTGGATTTTAGGGCAGGGCATCCATCTCTTGCAGACACAATTTCTAAATCTGTCTTAGATATGAATTTTACAGTAACTGATATTGCCTTTCATGTCCAAAAAGAATGAGTAGGACTCTCATTAATGATTGAATGATGTAATTGTGTACATAAAGGTTGTTGAAGACAGGATTCAGTGGTTCAAGTGACCAATATGTGTTTCAGATACTTACATAAATTTTAGACAGTTTTAATTTACATTTAATTTCAGTACCGATACTCACTCTTTCCTCTGCTTTGTTCATAAGATTCACCAGCTGCATGTACATTCTGAAAATTGGTTTTGAAAAGTTCTTTTAAAATGTTTAATGACATGTTGCATTTACATTGTAGGTTAGCTTTTGGTGCATGTAAATAAGGTTATGGGTTGATGTAGGACCATATTTTAACCCCTGAATAATCTTATTAACTTAGTCATTTTCACCAACATAGTCTATAGAGGGTACCAGTTTTGTGTAATCAACTCCTCCTACAGTTTTTAAGCCATATCTTTGAAACTTTGCAGAATGTTTACAGACATAAGGAAGATGTGCATGAAGGATGATTGAAGCATTTGAAGAATTTTTTTGCAGATTTTCCGGATTATGGAACTAAATCATTTTCACCAACACTGTATATCATGAGTATATAGAGTATATCAGTTTTGTGTAATCAACTCCTCCTAGAGTTTTTAAGCCAGATCTTTGAAACTTTATGGAATGTTTACAGACATAATGAAGACATGCATGAAGGATGATTGAGGCATTTAAAGAATTTTTTCTGGATTTTCTGAATTGTGAAACTTAGTCATTTTCACCAACATTGTATATAGAGGGTACCAATTTTGTGAAATCAGCTCTCCTACAGTTATAAACTCAGATCTTTGAAACTTTGCAGAATGTTTACATGTACAGAGGTAATGAAGATTTTCGTGAAATATTACGGAGGTATTTGAAGAATTTTCTCCCAGATTTTTGTGTGAATCATATCATGCAACCCGACCATTTGAGTCTTTGACCCATTTTAATTTCTTTTGCTACATGATTAAATTTTAAAATGTTTTATATAATTGAATTTACTATATCAAAACAATGTAGTGAACATCATTAACTTTGCTCGTTTTTTTTAACTTGTGCAGCATGTAAACCAACCTCATCTCAATGAAAGTTCTCAGTCAGTCACTGGAGGAATGAACTTTTCTTCTTTATCAGAAGACCGTTTGTCCTTGGCTGTCAAACTGGCACAGAGGGATATTCGGAAAAAGAAAGAGCATGGACAGTTTTCTTATCAACCACACAGCCGTTCTCCATCACCAAAGGGAAAGACTAGAGTGGTCCCCGGTAAAAGGTACTGGGACAAACAACAAGCTTCAACAAATAGATCACGGCATCAGAAAATTAAAGAACATGATAGAAACAGACATCCAAAAGATGCAAGAACGCAGACACCTCCAAGAATGCCACAGTCTAAAGCATTTCCTGGTTTGTACATAATCTGGTTTCATTTGTGAACTGATGACTTTGCTTAATTTGTTAATACCAAAGAAAGGTGAAAATGAGTTGTCATGAAATCATGTTTTATTAACACATTTTATACAGGAAATTTTTCATAATAATGAAAAAAATATTGTTGCAAAAATAAGTGTGAAAGTAAGTTTTTTACAGTAAAATATTTTCTGTCTTGTGTTGACTAAAAATATGTGGATCAAGAGAAATTTTAAGCTTAACTCTGTTGCTTTCACATCTGGCTTGACAAAGGTAGGCAGAAAGAAGGTGCAGTCAGTTCTCTTATCTATGTGTCTGTTTGAATGTAATTCTGTACAAAAATTTGATACAAGAATATCTTTACACAGACCAATGATGACTGATATCTATCTTCTTGTGAAGACTTATGCTGCTGCTTCAACTTATGCTCACTTTTTTTAATTAACAAAAAATATTTGCCTGTATAATAGTAAGTAAAAAAGAGTTTATTTTATGGTAGAAATAAAAATAATGTTCAACCATGGATCATGAAATTTACTCCCCATTACCACCCCCCAGTCCCAGTTTATGTAAACTTCTGATTTTTTTCAGTGACAACAGATTCTCCACCAGCCAGAGACACAGACTTTAAGTTATACCCTGTTAAAAGAACAGCTCCATCAGATCAGCCAGCCAAGGAGATAGAGAGGTTACAGAGAGAGATGGAGGGATATTTACAGCAAATACAAGTCATAGAACAAAGAGTTTTGAAAGGTATTTACAGAAAGTTACATTTCTCCCATGATTTGGAACATTGTGCCTTATTTCCGCAGCAATTCAAAGTTACTTTTCCAAAGGGCTTGGGTGGCCAACTGGTTCAGGTCTCTGACTCATGACCGTCGGCCTGACACCACTGCCATGGGTTCAAGTCCTGCTTGACCTACTTCACGTGTTAAGGTTTCCAGACACCTACCCAAGGTAACAATAAACCCTAACAAAGTAGTCCAGTCCACTTTTACAATTTTAAGACAAACTTAAAACTGTTCTCTTTATATGCTGCCATACCTCTTTGCAGTACATATACAAATATAAAGATGAATGCTGTGGGTATAAAGAGGATTTATTTGACTGGATTAATTAATCTCAGTTTCAATTAATCTATGTTAAGAAGTCAGATAGGAGATTTTAGTTTGTCCTGCATATATTTCAATCAGAGTATTTTACTTTCAAGTTTTCAGACTTATTTAATTAGACTGCTAAATTGCATCATATCAAAATGATGACATACTGCAGTTAAAGAATTATTATGACTATTGATGACTTTACAAAAAATCAGTGAAATTTTCAAAATAATTTGAAGTGACCCAAAACTACTTGTGAGCAAGCAGTGTGCAAAGATGAATTGACCTAAGAAGAGAAACAAAGTATTTCGTTGCTAGATTTCTAAATAAAATTGAAATAACTGATCAGTTTGAAAATATGATGAAATCTCAATTTAGGATGTTACTTTGTATTTGACTGTCAAAAATATGTTATGGAATGGACTGGTACATATCCATTTGTGTGTTTTTTCTTTGTGTACTGATTACATACTTGGATAATATTTTTCATAGATCAAAATGCAGAATTTCTCCAGCCGTCAAAAAGTCATAAAAAAGATGGATACCTGCCTCAAGAGGAGGATGAAGTTAGAAAGAAATTACGATCTGAAGAACTGGCAACCCGTGCTGCCAGACAAATCTACGTTCTACGACAACAAGTACGACAGATACAGCAGGAGTTAACGAAGTCTGGTACAGACAAAACTAAACACACAAAGAAGGTATTTATCTGCAGTGGGAACAGTGAAATTTACCTTACGTTAAACAAAGATATCTTTGTGTTGTTGTAGATAGAATTGTATGTCATAAGTTACATCATTGTCAACAGCTAAGCTAAGTACAGGTAGACACAGACATTAAACTTATGTCAACCTAAAAATTATGCCATTCATTTTTCGGAAAGAAAATACTGAGATTATTCGTAATTGTTAATTGTCCTTGGGTAGAAGTAAATTCTACTCCTAAAAATCTGTTGTGGTATGGAAATGGTTTTTTTTGTAATCATTTAAAAATGAAAGGTTAAAGCTCAAAAGTTGTTTTCAAAGCAAAAGAAGGGTATCGTATTAGAGTTTTCTATAATTTGACTGGTGTGACTTTAAAGTATACATTGTCTGTGGTATTCATTAAAACATTAAGTCCATTTCTTGCTGGCCTTGAAAATACTTTCATTGTACTTATAAAAGTAATCAAAACATTACAAGAACATAGTATTTTCATTGAAATTTTCTTTCTGTTGTTATCAAAATTATAAGACATTTTAAATTTCATACGAAGTGTAATTAGATCATTTATGTTTTGCAGTGTGTGTTTTTTCTAAGTCAAGTAAGAAATCCGACATTTCCATAGGATTAATCACAACAACAAAATTCTTTGTTCATCAATTTTATGGACATAAAGCAAAACTATAGACTTATTTTCAGTCATTGCATTTTTCAGAGTCAAGCTATGGCAAGACTAGCAGCTGCCCATCGTTATGCTGTGAGGACCATTCAGGCATTTGTCACCAATCTTCCAAACACAGATTTACAGAATGGTCTCCCTTCATCTTACCATGAGTTAGCCCTCTTGATCCGCCAGATGTCACTTCTCAGTACACAAATAGGTACAGATGGAAAATCAACAGTACAAGAAGATTTAGTCAAAATGTTGGACAGAGTTGATGTAAGAAATAAATTTTGCATTTAAAAATAATCAAACCAGGTTAACTTTAGTAATTGTTGAAATACAATGTATATTTCATCCAAAATCAGTACAAAAACTTAGTTTTGATGTACATTGAAATCATTTATTTTTGTTGGGCATTCAAATTTTGTGGATTTCATATATTTTTTAACAGTACTATTGTAGAAACACACTGATGTAGACAGATATGACAAACCTTGGAATCTGAAATAGTGAAAATTGTTACTGTGGATTGTACATTGTACAATTGAACCTCGTTTACTCGAACTTGAATAAGTCATTTACACGAACTCGAAGTGAAATTATGTCCCCTTAATGGCGATAAGCAGATTTAACTACCCCAAATAAATTAAATACTTGGTTACTATGAGGTTAAATCGACAGGCCCTTCAATTTCGACACGAGGTTTGACAGTATTTTTAACAGCTTTTAAGCTAAATAATGAAAAATGTATCATTATCACAGAATGTTATACCTACAGAAATACAAATTTAATATATGTGTAAATAGTGTCTTTATATGAGTATTTTACTTCATGAAAAATAGAAAAATACATGTAGTTTGTAATCTACAGTTCATAGTGTTTGTGGTTACCTTTGTGACTTTCAGATGTAGATGCTGAAATTGCCATAAAAAGATTGAATGATGAAACAGTTTTAAGTAGATTCATTATCCAGTTGATATGTTGTATCAAGGTTTCTTGTTATTGTACTATTCTTGTCTACTAGGAACTAAATAAAGCATGGTGTGCAGAGGTTACAAAACCACCAGTAGCAGAGACTACTCATCAGGAGGATGTTTCTACTCATAGAAGAAAATCTCCAGTGACTCGACAAATTCCTCAGCCTGTATTTAGACCAGCAGTCCAGAGAGGAAAAGAAAATAAACCAGTTAGAGGTATGCTCCAGATACGATACCTTTTTAGACTAAATTTGACAGAATTAGGCCATCCTTAAAAAATTGTTGGTTTGCAGTTATGCGACCGACTCGCCAAAATTGCCCCTACTCAATTTTTTTTTCCTCAGTCAAAATTGGCAGTCATTTTTTTCTCCATATACCACTGTTGTAACTGGTTCCCAGTTTCAGTTTAAAAAAAAGATCTACCTACCTACCCACTAAAAATATCTGGGTCGCGTTACCACAAATCAACAATTTTTTAAGGATGGCCTCAAATGTACATAGATTATTAGAGTGATTATGAAAATCTTGTGCTAAATTATGACTTTGATGTCATAGACAGGTTGACAATGTAAAACATTTGAATTTTTAGTTGCATTGTCATACAAGAACTGGGCTGCTGGATTATGACTTTCAAGGTTATGGATTATGTAGAAAGGGTGATAATTTAAATCTTATGTAGCTGGATTATGAACTGTATTACTGTACACAAGGTCACTGCTGATAACTAAAATCTTGGTAGCTGGATTATGATCTTTGATGTCATAAAAAGGGTGATACTGTGAATTTCGGTAGCTGAATTAGTAAAAGTACATGTGTATTATATACTGTCATACAAAGTTTGATTATGTAAATCCAGATAAATGAAATATACATCTGGGTAGATAGATTATCAGCATTATTGTTATACATGTTATATAACATTTGAATAAGAGAACTGCCATCTGACTCTTTGGGGAGGATAGCCTGGAGTATTTACCTCAGTAATTTATTTTAAGAGGAAGAATATTTATTTTCACTAATATCCAGCCCAGATTATTTATTTTCAACCAATTTCAAATGTGACAAGCAAAAAGCCAGATTATTTATTTTCTGGTCTTTCAAGAACAGATTATTTACTTTCTTGATTTTGCAGGCCAGAGTATTTATTTCAAAATTCCTCCAGCCCTCCTTCCCCACCCCAAAAGTTAAATGATTGCCCAGTTATGACCTTTAATATCATAAATAAATCTGGGTAGCTAAGCTTGGTCCTGAGTATTAATATTGTACAAAGGGTGTTCATATAAATCTGAGTACTTTATTAGTATTATTGTTATGCAATATGTGATTTATGGAAATCTGACTAGCTGTACTATAACTTGATGTCAGAAAGAATTATATGGAATCCTGGGTAGCAGGATGATGAGTCAAAGGATTATAATAGAAATATGTGTAATGGAGTTTTCCTATAATATAGATGATTATGACGGAAATCTTGCTGGCTGGATTATGAGTTTTGCTGTCATATAAAGGAAAAAAAAGGAAATCTGGCTAGCTTCTCATATAAACAGTTATCACAGAGTTTGGTTAGCTGGTTTATGAGTTTTGTCCTCATATAAAGGGTTATCACAAAAATCTGGCTACATGTATTACAAGTTTTCCCATCATATAAAGGTTTACAGTGAAAATCTAACAAGCTGGATTATGAGCTATGAATTCTGTCCTGGTATGGAAAGTTATAGTGGACATCTGACTAGCTTGATGAAGAATTATGTCCTCATACAACGAGTTGTAATGGAAATCAGGCTAGCTGGATTATGAGCTCTGTCCTCAAAGGAAAGGTTATAATTGAAATCTGGCTAGCTGAGTCATGGGTTTTGTCCCATACAACGAGATATAATGGAAATCTGGCTAGCCGGATTATGAGTTGTGTCCTCATACAACGAGTTATAATGGAAATCTGCCTAGGCTTGATTATGACTTTTGTCCTCATACAACGAGTTATAATGGAAATATGGCTAGCTGTATTATGATTTTTGTCCTCAAACGAAAGGTTATAATGGAAATCTGGCTAGCTGGATCATGAGTTGTGTCCTCATACAACGAGTTATAATGGAAATCTGGCTAGCTGGATTATGAGTTATGTCCTAATACAACCAGTTATAATGGAAATTTGGCTAGCTGGATTATGATTTTTGTCCTCAAACGAAAGGTTACAATAGAATTCTGGCTACCTGGATCATGAGTTTTGTAGTCATACAACGAGTTATAATGGAAATCTGGCTAGCCAGATTATGAGTTATGTAATCATACAACGAGTTATAATGGAAATCTGGCTAGCTGGATTATGAGTTATGTCCTACTACAACCAAGTTATAATAGAAATTTGGCTAGCTGGATTATATTTGTCCTCAAACGAAAGGTTATAATGGAAATATGGCTAGCTGGATTATGAGTTCTGTCTTCAAAGGAATGGTTATAAGTGAAATCTGACTAGCTGGATTATGAGGTTTGTCCTCATATAACGAGTTATAATGGAAATCTGGCTAGCTGGATTATGTGTTATGTCGTAATACAACCAGTTATGATGGAAATTTGGCTAGCTGGATTATGATTTTTGTCCTCAAACAAAAGGTTACAATGGAAATCTGACTAGTTGGATGATGAGCTCTGTCCTCAAAGGAAACGTTATAATTGAAATCTGCCTAGCTGGATCATGAGTTTTGTCCCATACAACGAGTTATATTTGAAATCTGGCTAGCCGGATTATGAGTTATGTCCTCATACAACGAGTTATAATGGAAATCTGCCTATCTTGTTTATGACTTCTGTCCTCATACTACAAGTTATAATGGAAATCTGCCTAGCTGGATTATGACCTTAGTCCTCATACAACAAATTATAACTGGATTACGAGTTTTGTCCTCGTATGAAAGGTAATAATGAAAACCTGGCTAGCTGGATTATGGGTTCTGTCCTCAAACGAAAGGTAATAGTGGATTATGAGTTTTGTCTTCATACAACGAGTTATAATGGATATCTGGCTAGCTGGATTATGAGTTTTGTCCTCATACAACGAGGTATAATGGACATCTGGCTAGCTGGATGATGAATTTTGTCTTTATACAACGAGTTATTATGGAAATTTGCCTAGCTGGATTATGACTTTTGTCTTCATACAACAAGTTACAATGAAAATCTGGCTAACTGGATTACAAGGTTTGTCCTCGTATGAAAGGTTATTATAAAGATCTGGCTAGCTGGATTATGAGTTCGGTCCTCAAACGAATGGTTATAATGGAATCTGGCTAGCTTTATTATGAGGTTTATTCGCATACAAGGAGTTATAATGGAAATCTGGCTAGCTGGATGATGAATTTTGTCCGTGTACAATGCGGTTTAATGGAAATCAGCCTAGCTGGATTAGGACTTCTGTCCTCAAGCGAATGGTTATAACGGAAATCTGGCTAGCTGTACTATGAGTTCTGTCCTCAAACGAAAGGTTATAATGGAAATATGTCTAGCTGGATTATGAGTTTTATCCTCATACAACGAGTTATAATGGAAAACTGCCTAGCTTGATTATGACTTTTGTCCTCATACAACAAGTTATAATAGAAATCTGCCTAGCTGGATTATGACTTTTGTCCTCATACAATAAGTTATAATGAAAATCTGGCTAACTGAATTACGAGTTTTGTCCTCGTATGAAAGGTAATAATGAAAATCTGGCTAGCTGGATTATGGGTTCTGTCCTCAAACGAAAGGTTATAGTGGCAATCTGACTAGCTGGATTACGAGTTTGTCCTCATACAAAGAGTGATGATGTAAATCTGGCTAGCTGGATTATGAGTTTTGACCTCATACAACGAGTTGTAATAGAAATCTGTCTAGCTGGATTATGAGTTTTGTCCTCATACAACTAGTTATAATGGAAATCTGGATAGTCGGATTATGAGTTTTGTCCTAAAACGAAAGGGTATATTGAAAATCTGGATAGCTGTATTATGAGTTTTTTTCTTCATACAACGAGTTATAATGGATATCTGG
>JAOXYI010066593.1:0-12579 GCA_028566495.1 Lithophaga antillarum | reverse complement strand
TAAAAAAAAAAAAAAAAAACAAAAAACAAAAAACAAAAAAAAAAAAAACAACGTTTCATCATATTTGTTTAATGGTTCTTTACGTTGTGACCGTAATTGTAGGTCTTCCGCCAAGGCTTTTACATTCCCAGATGCCAATCTAGTATAACCTATTTCAGTCATATGCCAGAAAACATTGATGGACATAAGTATTATATGTGTATGTCTGAAGTTTATGCATACTATCACAATACTAGTATATGCTTCATATTTAATACAAACAAGTATCAATATACCATTGTTCTTCAGATCTGGGAACCTGCATATAAAAAAAAAAAAAAGAACTATTTAAGAAATGCGAAATGAATTGCATATTTTTGTAGTTCTTGTATGACTCGATGAAGCGCTTATATAAAAATCAGCGAACGGTCCCCACTGTCACAATCAAATAAAACTGCAAAAATACGTATTCAATACATGTACTTGTACGATGTAGTTTCATTAAAAAAAATCTTGAAAATACACCTTACAAACTGTACAAATTAAACTCTTTTTCAATCGTGTCAACATAAAATAGATGACTCCATTCATTAAGATCAAGTTGAATGAATGTGGTTTGTGACTAACATAGACAAGCATGGGCTGGTCAATTTTATATATGAATAAAAAAGGACATATTTCACTACCTGTTACGAATATACTGGTTTAGAAGCATTTGCTGCTGCCATTAAGTAATTCAAGTCTAAATACATTTATAAATTACCTATCTTTTTCAAGGCATTATTAAACGCTTGTCTTTCTTTCGTATCCACAGATAAAGTATTGTCAAATACATGTATGCCGTTCCGGTCTACAAATAAATCTATTTTTCTTTTTCCATGCAAAATCTCCTCACCCTCAACCGCAACGTGAATAAGATTCCTCTCTGTATCTTCCAAAACATATGGAAATCCAGTACATATCGCTAGATTTCTCAGTCGTGAAGAAAACAAAGGATCTACATGTATTTCCATTCGGGAACTTGCGTTACTGATCTTATTTGATACAGAAAGTACTGCAGCTCTACCCTCATAATGAAGTGATACGTTTCCATGTGCACCATACGGATTCGTGGAAGTTGGTTCATCCCAAGCTTCATGGACCACCAATTTGCCTGTGAACAAAGGAAACTGACATTTTATCAATTTTATTTCTTTGCTGGTATTTTGTTATGAACTTATTTTGAGTCAAATTAAATTCAAAGTTACATTATACATGTAAATTATATCATTTATAAAACACAAATTCGTGGCAGCCATAGATTTGTTGGAAATTTTAACATGGATAGGCATTATATCTATATTTTACGCCAAGTGGCAGCGAGAGGGTAAAATATTACGAATTAATGCCTATTCCATGTTAAAATGACAACAAATCTATGGCTTCCATGAATTATTACGATTCTAAAATGACAAAATCGACAACTTCTTGCACTTTAGCGAGCGCATTGACTAACCGGGAGACAAGAGTAAACATAGAATCGAGTTGGTACAGAAACGAACATGTTTTGGTTAACAACCGGTTTGTCGAGAGTTAATATCTACTCACAGATTCAATTTTAGACATTTATGCAACTAAACACAAATTTGAAATGTAAACACCAATTACGATTAGCAGATTCATAGAAGTGCTCTGTGCCTCCGCTAGGTATAAATATATTGGAAATTTTATCATGTCATAATTTGTATGAAGACTGCATGACGTCATTTTAAATCGATGATTTATGGGTCTGGAAGGGGTCTAAGCGTGATCCGTGAATAGCCATTTTTGAATATGTGAAAAATACCACAAAAATTAGGCGTGATGCGTGATTTTACTGATTTTTATACGTGAAAGGGCAAAAATGCTTAAGCGTGAAGCGTGATTTCACTGATTTATAAGCGTGATTACGTGAAAGGTACCCCCTTCAGGATCCCCATAATAAACATCCGGTGTGTTGGATTTTGCCTAAAGTTATAAGTACCTTTAATGTGGAGATCGATTCACCCTCTCCCCTAAAAAGAACAGAAAGAAAAGGGCAAATACGAGACAAGAAACTATGTTCAATATTGAATAACCCAATGATTACTAATGGTAATTTTAACATAATGGCATTGTAAGTTATCAATAGTTCATTTGCCAATTAAAATTCCGATCTAAATCCGGAATCGATCTGTATTTAGATTGTAATTGGTACATGTATTAGGAAAAGTCATGAAGGGTTACGATAGCCATAAACCGGACATCAGTCGGTCATTTTCGTGTCAACCTATGGAGAAGTGGATGCAAATTAGTCGGAGCCATATGTATTTCAGATTTTTTAATTTATTTATTTACAATGCCATCAAACAAACACCAGTTGTTAAACATCAATTGTGTCTCTTTATTTTAGAAATCCATAACCAAATTTACTTCTCTTCCGTTGCTCTCTACAAAACCAGGAACACTAGGTACGATGGTAACAGTTTCATAAAAAATTCTAATTACCAAAAATACATGTGGTAACCAGCAATTGGCAAAAGCTCTATTTAATGATGGTCGATATGATTACAGCCGAACCTCGTTTTATTCAAATTTGGATAATTCGTTTACATTGAATAACTAGAAATTACAGCCCTTTCATAGTAAGGAGCAGCTTAAATTACTTCAAATAACCCGAATACTCGGTTAATTCAAGAAAAAACCAACAGTTCCTTCAACTTCAACACAACAAAGTTCTACTGTAACTGATTTATAACATTTTACCTAGTAATGGAAATGAAACTTAATGTTCGTTTTGTGAACACAATACAGAAATCAAGAAACAAGCTGCCGATTAAATCTGAAAGTAGTATAAATGGATACATAGGTGGTCGATCGATAAGCAAACGTAGTCATTTTGGCGGAATCCAACTAACATTAATTAATATAAAGAAATATGGTTTAAGATTTATATACTTTTTTAATAATGTGTCTTCAGCAAAATTTTTGTAACTTATAGTCTTGTTGGCTTGGCGTATATCCTGTATTTGGTGCTTTTCTTGTGATACTGATGAAACGAATAATTTAATTCACCGTTACACTATTCATTTATAAATTACCCTTTCACAGCAGTAAATTTTTCATTATAATATATGAAAGAGGAAACATTTCATGTGTCATTCCTTGTAAAAAACAGTTTTTCGGGCTTCTCTTCTGGCATCTGCTCCTAATTCCAAAGTATAACGCATTTCAGAAACCTATTCGGCATCTCTTACAAATATCTAAAAAGGAAAGAATTTCTGAAGTCTGATGTGGTGTGGCCCTCAGCTCGAAAGTTATTTCCAGTTGCATTCATGCATTATGAGTTATGGTTAAAAAAAGGTTGACCATTACACTTCACCACCGCTTCGATAATAAACACCGTAATACATTTAGCTTAAACAACTGAAATTGATATAATGTCTTTAAACTAGGTATTCATTATCTTGAACAGGGAGAAGTTTGGCGATGTAGTCCCTCGTTATGTGAAATAAGCTAGTGCAGTTTTGAATTGGTTTTACAGGCCTTTAGCCTGATTGTCTTCTGGAAAGAACTTTTAAAACTAATAATCGGCTACCATCAAGCCAGAAACTGAGCAAGCGCAACGTTGATATATCTCTATATTTTAAACTTCTTAGAAATAGGGTGTAGCATCAGCTGTTGATAGATTAGTAATGAAAATTTTCATGGGTTTCAAAAAATAATTTGTTAAAAAAGCCTGACTATGAGTGGATTTTTATTGAATGAAAATATTCCCACGATCAAGTGCCATTGACAATAAAAAAAACTTTCTAAATAAACGACAGCATACACTTACGCTCATTCAATATGTTTATGTACATATTACTAAGTATTTCCTTGCAATAGACTTCCTAATTGCAAAAGTCAAGAATTTTTGTAAGTGAATATGAAATGTAGTATTGAACGATTTGCCGATTCCTAATCCGGCTTGGACATGAATTTTGAACGTCACTATGGCGTCGATCTGGGAGTGAAAAAAACTTCTTGTTTATTAATGAAGGGAAATTACATAATATTTTTACCTAAAAGGATAAAAAGGGATGAAAAAGGGTGAATTTAAGGAACAGGAAAGTATGCGCGTTGTTGTAAATATAATGATCACGCTCATTAATATTGATCATGAATGGTCTGCCAAGGATAAAACATGAAGAACTGATAAAGCGATATATGAGCCAGGAGGTTAGAAATCGATCTTGTGTAAAACGATACATGTACATGTACAATGTATCATTTGAAATTTTGTTCTTTTTGCAAGAAACCTATTTTATGCAATGCAGATAAGTACAATGTTATTAAGTCTGTCTTGATGGTCTAGTTTATATTCCATCATCAAACAGGACATGGTGTATGCATATTGTGCATATAGTGATTGCATAAGGTAGATTTGTATCTGATGCAGCTCATATATTAGAAACGCAACGAAATATTTTCTTAAACTGAGAAAACTTTTCTTTGAACTTCTCATATGTCTTTACGATCTATATTTTTTACAATCGCAGTGCAGTTGGCACATTATTCAACATTAGCAATGACTGGCGGTAAATTCTGAGAAAACGCTGATGTTGAAAAACGGTATCCAATTACTAGAAATGTGTTTTAATAGGTGATTTCCCGTTATAATATACTATTCAGCAGCTGAAACATTGTAACAAGTTAAATATATCTGATCATCTGATGCACTTGTTATAAGTAGTATTGCTTTTTTAGACTTGCCACAAGTCCTTTTGTAATTTTTTTTTGGGGTTTTTTGCCCCTTTCATAATTTTCTTACTATGAAAATGCACATGTATTACTATCCACACCCAGGGACTTGTGGCAAGTCTATACTTTTTTGCATTTCTGAAAATGTAACTTGTGTAACAGAATTTTTCTTTATATGAGCATCTCAACACAAATAGAACAGAATATTAAAGAATATTGTATGAAGAAGAAATCTACGCATTATATTGAATCTCATTAATTGTAACTAGAATATTCTGTACTTATTAGATAACCTAAATCTAACTGTAACATTTCACCGTTGTTTAATTTTTCTGTTGCTCGTATGTAACACAACAAGCAGAAAAATCACCAGCGAGATATTGCAATGAATTTTAATTAGATTGTTAAATGTAGAAAGCTGCCCTTACAGTAGCATTTTATACGGGCCAATATGGAAAACCAAGAATAAAAAACCAACAGATGCAGTATTGGATTTTCAATATGGTGGAAATGTTCCTTTTGTAAATAATCTTATAGATAGAGAAATATAGTTGTGATCTTCAAAGCAAAATTGGAGGTTTTTCACTCGAATTAGGATCTGACTTTGATCTTATCAACCTAATAAAAGTGTCAATTTTAGCTACTGTTTCATCTCTAAAACTCGAGTACATTACAGATAAGCAATATCAGAATAGTTGACAGCTAACCCATCTGGTAATTATCAAGTGAACTGTAATGATAACACACCTTTTCTAAACAACAATTGCCTTTGTCGCTACAGCATTTTAGTCTAAACCAGAATCAAAATTGTTTGATATTTTACCTTTACTACTGATGTTAAATATTTAATAACAATCAAATGTACAAAGTGCAAGAAATTTATTGTTTGAAGTTTATTCATTTGAAAAGGCATGAATTATCAAAATGTTTGCAGGATGCATTATGGGATCGCGCAACTTCGTGTAAATTTTTATCAATCAAAGTTCTAGTAAAAAAAACTGTTCTGTCAAGAATATACAGGGAGATAACACCCATAAGACATCATCGAATTCCCTCCGAACACAAAAAAGATAATTACAGTACATGATCTTTAACAATTTGGACCAAGTTTCGTCTCAGTATTTCTAACGGTGTCAGAGTGGTAATAGAAAAAAGGTTTTCGGTGTTCGAGAGATAACTGCGTAAGGAAAAGTGGTTTGACCAATCAGGGTGAATAAAAAAATCTTAGTCTTGAAGTATTCCAAAACTAATATAGTAGGAATGATTTTTTATATATCCTGTACTTTTTTTACCTCTCCATTCTGAAAAGTGGCAGAAAAGAAAAATATCGTCAGAAGAAATACAATAAAGTTTTTACTGAAAGTGAAAAACCTTAATAATTTGTTTTACAATTACATTAGAAATTTCAAATAATTTACCGGCTGAGATCTATATTTTCACATTGGATGTGAAAAATGATTTATCCATATTTTGATACCTGTATATATACTGCATACATTACATACAGATTGATTGATTGATTGATTGTTGTTTAACGTCTATCGAGCAATATTTCAGCTATATTCAGGACGAGTATTTCATACAGTGATCATTATGGATATTAAATGAAAATAACGTTTTGTCTAATGATGATGTGTATATTTCCAACAAGAATATTTTTCCATTTGTATATATCAGCTTTTGCGCTATTTTAGAACAGCTAAAGATTGGATGTATCAGTTATAGTACGTTTATATAACAGTCATAGATTTAGACATATGAATAAAAGTTTCAGTAACTTAAGAGTGGTCGGTGTGTTCATCTCCCCTCCCACAAATTACGTTATTTTTCATCAGAGATTCTATGCTAGATACTAGAATCTACTTTGTTCATTTGTATTTAAGAAACTTGGCTTCGTCAAACTTTTTTGCGTGTAAAGAGGTACAATTTACATTGTTTCGATTATATTTGATGTTTTATTTGTCGTATCTAATTTGCATCATGCACGTTTTGAATTATCCTGTAGACCTGCAGACATATTATCGACTGGATGTTGACACAAATGTGGCTTGAAATATCTTCTTTTATACTTACCTTCTTATCTAGATCACATGAAAAAAATATTTAAAGGCAACGAATATGTATTCCTGCAGAAAAGTAGGCTAAAAGAATTAAGAATTAATACTAAATATTCTGTAAATAAAAGTGGAATAAAATTATCTTCCATAAATGGTCATGTTAACGGTACCAATGATTTCAAAATATATATAATTCAGCATGTGTAACTATTGAAGAATGATACCTTATGTAATTTTATACTCCAGACATCATATGTATCTTTATTGTAATTTTATGTTCAACCACAATTTTTTATACATGAGTAATCGTTTACAATATACCCTGTTTCCAAACCGTATAGGTATGTGTTACGTTTGAAAATAAATGACGTTTATTACATTTTTAACGGTTGTTTTTTAATGCTTAATAATTGGCGAAAAAATGTAAATTAGTTTGTAAACCTAGAATATTCTGAACCGTTAAAGAACAGAAAACAAATGTGTTATTACGATTAACTTTAATCTGAGAATTTCAGTTGTCACATTTATTAAATCGATCTGGCCATCAATATGAAACATTATTTAATGCATTAATATTGTTACATGTAATCTGATTGAAATTTACAGTAACATACTTAACTCCAAATTTTATATCCTTTTAATTGTACAATGAGCTAATTTGCTGCCATTATTTCAAATGTAATCACGAAAGATTGATAAATACGTTTAACGCCCGAGGCAGAATTTCGTAGAAAAAATGGGTGCATCACATTACACACATGTACTCTGAATCGTCTCCCATCATTTAAGTTTCAAAAAATGCAATGAGCATATTGGTTACTTCTTTTTTACATAATTAAAACACACGTGTTAATTTTCCAAATAATCTCCGCAATTACTTTTTTTATAACTCTATCTCGATATTGAAAGAAGTTGTACTTGCAACCGAGACAAAATAGTGGCCACTTGAGATAACAGTGTAAAAGGAAGATGGTTTAAGTGGAATTGCGCAACGAAGTAGTTTTTTGAGTAATACCGTCAGTCTAGTACATCTACTCTACAACAATTTATGTTACCGCAAAATAAAACCACAATCAAGATGTTTTTTTAATATCATGAAGAGAAATCATTAGTTTATTGCCAATTTAAATCGAAGTCTAATTCACCATTTTACGTGACCAGTTCTTAACCAAGCGATGTGAATCGGTTATTCCAACATCATCCTAAAACCACTGCACACCCTACGCAAGAGCCCCAGATGACAATTCATAAACATGAGTTCTGAAAATGGTCACATCAGATATTGTACTCATCAACATTGTTGTACCAAAATGTAGTCATTTGTTTCCCTTAAAGTGCATGTCTTACATGCAATAAAGTTTAATCATTTGATACGATTAAAGCAATACGGATCTAAACTTGTACATCTATAAGTAAAAATGATGTTCTATCATATGTCATTTCAGCTACATCCTCAGCTCTTTCCAATTAAGTTAAGTGTACAGAATATCACAGTTTTAGGTCATTGTCACACAATTATTTAATTTCTCCCGATGTTAACTACTGCATTTTCCAGGTAATTGTATGTATGTTGTGTTTACTCAAAAATACAATTTCAAGAACGAATAGAACAGTCTCTGATTTATTTGTAAATATTTTCAACTTAAATAGAATGAGAATATTACCGAAGTTCATAAAAATCATACATCCAGAGGACGGGACAAGACCATTATCAAATGATCAAACACAAACACAAACGTGAACGCAAAAAACCCAGACACATCAGTGAAAACTCAAACTAGGACAATACAAACTCACATAAAAACCGGGAGTGACATTAGATGCTTCGGAAGGATAATGTCCTGCTCCCACATGTACATCCGTTGTGTTGCCAAGTGTTTCAATAATAATTCGCATATATGTACGAACTAGGAACATGTTCGTAATGATCTGCGATAAGGAGACTCCATAATTATCAACCAACTCATGCCGGCGACCATAGAATTTCGGAAGTATCGACATTAATTTTGGCTTGACGTAGACTGAGTAGCCTTTATGACGGTAATAAACCTGTAACAGTAAATAACCAATCGAGCCTGTATATAAGGACAGTCACGAGATCCGGATCTCATGACTGTCCTTATATACAGGCTCAACACTGAGGTTTCCGTTATATGCATGTTGGAAAATTTAATATGGAACTTAAACTGCCCCTTACAGTCACTTGTTTGTGACATACAGGAATCCTGTCGAACAAGCTATATTGTTGCTAAATAGAATATTATGTAGATAGCTATTACGCATCAAAGGACACGATAGCAAACAAACAGATTTTTCTGATAATTTCTTAATTACGCTTGTATTATCCTGTTGTATGATTTTATTACAAGTTTATTAATTCAAGTCTGAAAAACTTCAAAATTTTTATTTTTACTTTTATTTTGCTATGAATATTATATTCAGTCAAAAAACTTGATGTGATTTTAAATGAACTTATTTGGATCGATATGGGTAATCAAGAAGCCGAACTTCGGTATTATCTTGTAATTACAGATCTACCAAAACGTGTTTTAGTGATTATTAACCCAACAGTGGCAAAGAGAACGTAAAAGTATATGAGAAATTTGCTTCTCCTATATTCAAACTATGTGGCGTTAAAGTTGATGTAATAGGTAAGTATGTCATATAACTGGTGCAAAAATATCTTTTAAAGCATGCGCAGATCTCATTAAAGGACTGTGTTACGATTTTACGATATAAGCAAAGGAAACAAAGTGAAACCTTACGGATTTTTAAGGGGTGTACGTGATCGGCTTAAATTATGAATGACAATATTTTGTAAATTAACTTGCGTTCGACACTTACGTTGACAGTAAATTTAGTTATATTGCCTTCAACAGCGATATGGTAAGATTTATTAAAAACGCATCTTATATCTAGAGTGTTTAAATCTACTCAAGTATATGCCGAAAGGAACAGAAAAGATATGCAAAAAAAAAAACACTGAATGTTTTCAGTAAAAGTAAGCCTGTCATGATCAAGAACATTTCAAACACATCAGTATTGGATGCTGACCTGTGTTCATTAACTACTTGATCTTTTTTTTATTACAGTTAGACGTAAACAGAAAGAACCCACAGAGATCCTAAAAAAATTAAACTTATCACAAATGACGGGTAAGTTTGGCGTATTTGAACACTTACGGTTGTTTGCAACATATACTTCATAAAAGCTACTGTTTATTCCTTAAAGTTTCTTCACTTTAGCGAAAAAGCTTATTGTATTTCTTCTTGCAAGATTTTTCTTTTTTGCCACTTTTTCAAAAGGAAACTGAAAAAAAGTACAGCACATATAAAATCATTCTTACTACTTTAGTTTGCGCATACTTGAAGATTTTGATTTTCATTCTGATTGGTCGAACCACTTTTCCTTACGCAGTTATTTACCCAAACACCGAAAACGTTTTTTCTATTACCACTCTGAAACCATTTAAAATACTGAATTAAACTTGGTCCAAATTGGCAAGGATCGTGTACTATAAGTATCTTTTATTGGCTGAAGGGATCCGATTATGTCTTGTGGGAGTATCTTCCGGTATTTCCTTGACAGAACAGTTTTTTTCACTAAAACTCACGAAGCGTAAGTCGTAGAGGCATGGGACCTTCACTATTATTCCTCATGACTTTTGACCTTGAAAAAGGTTACGAGGTCAAAGGCCATGTTTTAATTTTTTACCTTTGTACTATCTTCTTCTCCGAAACCATAAAACACACTGAACTGACTCTTAGTCCAAAATGTAAAGGGAATTACAGTATTGTGCCTCCTCCTTTCATTCACAAATCAATTACTTTTTGTAAGAGTTACACCCCTGATATGTATGTTCAGACCATTGCGCCACTATAACTCGACAATCATAAGTTCTGTAGAGCTGGGATTACCACCAGTGACCTCGGAGTCATGAACTTCATTTATACTAAAAGGTTAAAGGTCAAGATTATGTCCTAATTTTTTATCCCTCAAGCATCTTTTAGTGTATGCAAGATATTTGAATTTGTTTTTGTCCCAAAATATTGATCGTTGAAATCTAGGAATTTTACACATTTGCAAATAGGCCCATGTCTATCGGTGTGGCTGCCCAGGGGTAGTTGTATTAAATTTTACCATTGTTGAGACTTTTGCAGTATTACTGTTGCAGTGTCATGATTTTATTTGGATTCTGTAAAACCTTTTAATTTCAGCTTTTGTAGTAGGTTTTCTTTGACTAGCATCTGTTTCTTTATCCTTCAAAACTGAACGTTTCATCCATTGTCTTCAATTAATATGAAAAAATGCAGTTTATTGTTTTATCAAGGCTGTGTTATTACACTGGCAAGATGGGTTTGCTTCTTATTACTATAACACTTATCTGGAAACACTTAAATAATCACCTGTTTTATGTATGAATGAAATCTTGCCTTAAAGAAGTTTTCAGGAGCCGTTTTTCAGTTACAAACCTGGACAATTTATTTTAAATTTGATAAAAGTTATAACTGTAAGAAAGTTTTCTAGTTACCACCTTGATTGTATATTGATTTTGTTCTATAAAAATGCCAGTTAGAGCGTTTTTCTCTGTTGGTATAGGTAGTTTTTCTTATCAATATAAATATATGATATTTTCAACTTTATTTTTACTAAGATTATATTTGCAGTTTGTTTAGAAAAGGTGTGTTGTCATTACAATTTTAAATTGATAATTACCTTTTGGGTTAGCAGTCAGCTATTCTGATATGGTTTATCTGTAATGTACTTTCGTTTAAAAATCGTTAATTACTAATAAACAAATTAAACAAAACAGTCTAGTAAAATAGATCAAAAGGGAAATTACGTAAACATTGTTTCGTGAGTAGAAATCTTGTCAAAATAAACTGATCTTTTATAATCAAACTTTTAATAGGATATTCTTTTTTCGGGATTAGGTGATGTTATTGTTCAGTATCTCCATGGAACAAGATATCCCAGAACTGCTGTCCGTCGTAACCTTCTCGGTAACAATGTAGATTCCAATATTGTCAGTGTTCATGAAGGAGGACAACTGTTATCATATTCAGCACTAGTTATTGGGTTTGGACTGACTGGACATATGATGTACCATCACGAAAAGTTCCGATTAGTGGAACCCTCAAAATGTAAAAGTATGTATAAAACTTCTGAAATGAAGAGAGTTATAAAAATTTAAAAACTTTGAGAAAAAATTTAATTTATAAATTTCTAAGCTGTTTACTACAATTTTTGCTTCATATTACGCATTAAAAGCATATGCATGATAACAGAATAAGACATTTCTGCAGCAGAAAATAGTTCGTCTTGTTCTTTTTTATGTCTCGTGATTTTTTGACGATTGCAGATGTTGGTTTTTTTAGTTATTCCATTGAGTTGTACGTTAAAGACACGCGAGTTTAAGGTAGTCATTGAGTATTATCCATCAAAGAAAGACGCGACTTCCAAAAGTACCAGTATATTTCGTAGACAAATACCTTTACCAGATGGTTTCTTGTCACCACAGTTTATCTAGAAAAACAGAGAATAAAATCAACATCGGATTTATTCAAAGATAAATGAGAGAATAAAGGTAACTATATTGTGAATTTAATCTTCCTGCAATTATACATTTTTCATACATGTCAAATTATACAATTTGAGGAACATCTCTAAATTTCATTTTTATTTATATTTATGTATTATTTATAACTAAAACACAACTTTAGGTAGGCGTTTGGGAATCTAAACATCTGACGCTGGTCGACGAGCAGGGTTCGATCCAGCGACAATGGTGTTAAGCTAGTAG
>JAOXYI010066483.1:0-12582 GCA_028566495.1 Lithophaga antillarum | reverse complement strand
TCTGTCTGGTTTTAAATTTATTTTTTATTTTAATTTTATTTATGTGTTTTTTTTTTCAATAAAAATAATGTAGAATTTTTTTTCAATAAAAGTAATGTAGGAATTGATCAGATTGTGATTTGGTCATCAATGACACCAATTGGGGCGAAAAGGAATGCGCGTTAAATTTTCTGTTGTGTTATAAGATTAAATGTTTCATCTCTCCTTTGCTTTTCCGTTTTTCCCTGAATACTTAACATATTTTGTCCTACCATCCGGACTACCAAATAAGTCAAGGAGGAAGTTACTTTTTAACCTACCTATAAATTATGAAAATAAGAACAGTCTGGTCTTTTTCCTCTAGTAAGTTAATTGGTGTGATTTCGTAACTCATTTGTACATTGTATCTGCGTGATGGAAATGTTATCTTCCCTGTATCAAAATCTATCCCATGTTCCATGCTTGTCCGATACTTTATAATGATTTTTCTTGGGCAACACGACAGGTGTCACTAGTGGAGCAAGAACTGCTTACCCTTCCGGAGCTCATGAGTTCAATCCCCTCCCCCGTTTTTAGTGGGGTTCTTGCTATCCAATCTTTACTTTTCAGTGCTCTACTTGTTATTTATTTTTGTGTCTTTGTCCATTATTATGCTGGTCATGATCTTGTCTGTTTGTCCGGACTTACGAGTTGCTGATTCTGGCATTGATATCCTCTAGTTCATAGTGGACGCTAATAATTTACTCTGTTATTTGATGTACAATGTACGCAATTATTATTTGAAGTTGTCATCGTTTTGAGGAATTCCTTTAAAATGGTATAATATTTGAGCATCAGAAATTGAAGTGACCATTATATCGATCAACTATTTTTGTTTTTGATAAATTAGAAAAGAAACACTTGAGGAAAAAGAGAAAGGATGAAAAAAAAAAAAACGAACAGAATATTTGCAATATTTCTTTGGGAAAAGTTGAAGAGAAAACTACATGTATTCTGATCAGCAATTTTTTTTTTCAATGTATCAGAAAAGAAAACCCAGAAGAAAAAGGTTCGAAAAATGAACAGAATCTAAAAATGAGCGCCAAAAAAATCTTCTCATTGCCGCCCTTACAAAATTTTTCTCTCGAACTGAACCAGAATGGCGCACTAATCAGGAAAATTTGGGCATATAAATGAGTTCTTCTTTTAAGGTGATTTGTGATACGAAAAGAATCGTTCCTGCAAAAACAAGCGGGGCCTTGGTGGCCGAGGGGTCTAGGCAGTTTGTCATATCTACTACTGATCACCGGCGTGTCAGCACTTGAGTGGTAAGTTCGAGCCTTGCTCGTGGCGAGGTGTGTACGACTGCAAACTTAATTCACCAGGATTGCCAGTTTTCCTGCCAAAGGTCGGGGGTTCTCACAGGGTATCCTTGCGTCCTGTCTCAATAAAAGCTGGAGCCATGATATAGCTGAAAAATTGCTTAAAGTGGCGTAAAAACCCCAATCAATTAATCAATCAATCAATCGACCATAAACAAGCGGCAGTCTTAACTATGGAAAAAAATCAATGAGAAGAAAAAAGTTTTAAGTGGCCAAAACGATACATGTCCCCGTGCAATTGTTTTACCACTGATGTCTTGTCAAAACTAATTTGAAGTACGGTGCATCTGCACAGAATTTTTATTTTTTGATGATTTTACCATTAAATTACAGATACAGTATATATCTATAAAACGTGGTTAACCACTTTCCGTCCATAACTGATTCAAAATATCCAATTGTTTTGCCACCATTTCCGTAGAATTATGATGCATGACACGATTAATAATAACATCATTGATTTTTCAGAAACTCTGACACGTCTATTTGTATACGAGTTTCACGTCACACTTTACTAAAAGTACACATGTACCTTAAAAAAGGTCAGGGGCGAGAGATATTTACACAATGTACCGCTAATCTTTTCATCAAAGAACTTGTCAATCACCTTGCAGCCTGAGATGTACATCTATTGATAGATCGTTTGAACGGCAGTCTGTAGAGATCAAAGTGTTTAAGTCAACTGCCGAAATGTTACACTTAAAAGTGTGAGCGTGAAATAACTTTTAGCTAATAAGTGGGGTATATACCTCTAGGGACAGCAGTCTTTTGCACAGTGTTAAAGTCTATTTATCGTGTTATAAATAATTCAAAATCGGGCCAGGTGGCCGAGAGGATAAAGTCACTTACCCACTAGCCTGACACCAATTTCATCGGTTCAACCCCCGCTCGTCAAGCTTCGTGTGTTAAGATTTCCAGACACCTACCCAAGGTCGGAATTTCACCGGTCAGCTGGATAGCCATCTTACTCTTCCACCCCCAGCGAGTCAAGATACAGCTGAAAAAAAATGCTGAAAGCGACGGTAAACCCCAACAACATGAAAAATCTTTTCTCATTTCTTGAATGGCTTTGAATGGTAAAGGACACAGATATCTCATAACTGGGAATTTGGCAATTCTACATTGCACTATAAAAAGTCAACAATGTACTGATAAGATGATATGATGTATTATCCTGTGTGCAAAAATTATTCCTTTAAGTGTCCTGAGTGCACGCAGATTCTCTTAAACTTTCCCTATAAAGGAGGTAACTACAAGTTTTTGACACAGTTCATAATTGTTCATTTAAGAGGTTTTCCTCCCCCCCCCCTCTTTTTTTTTGTTTTTTTTTTTAATAAATCGTGCATTATCTGGAGTCCAGGATTCTTTGCTTTGACTGGAAACTTCGGGATTGACTCATTTTAAATCGGATTTATCGATGAGAAATCGGGATTTTGTAACTTATTTTTATTTTAATATGCTGTTTAGAAATGTGTAAAAAAAGAATGCACCATGCACCTCTGGGCGAGATCCCAGAACATATATTTACACAGTACTGTTTTTCTACTTTGGAATGTGACAAGGACTGCCATTTTTTTCATTTACAAGATTTATTGTATTTCCGGTCACATGCTATTAACCGGAATGAAAGTTGTATTTAAATTCTTGACCCAGATTATCTTGTATGTCGGAGATTTTATGACCTTCAGAATTTCGAGTTGAGACTACTCTCCTCCTGATCAATATTAGACGTTTCTGTCAGTCACTCTTTACAAGGATAGCTGCGAATCAAGAACGTGTGTATATAAGACAGTTGTTGTACATCTATCGGATGAACAATAAAAATACTGCTTTTTCTTTCGTCCTTATACAAGTATGAATCTTGATGTGAGACAAGCACCTCATGCAAAATTGAATGTAAGTATTAACACCATTAAAGTGAGACAACAAGTATAAAATAAAATCATGCCGAATCCAAAGAAGAAAATCACAACATAAATTTGCGTGAATTACAGTTTGTCCAGTAAAATACCTGTAATATTGTGTTGTTAGTCGGATTTAAAAAAAACAGTGGGAACTCAGGCGAAACCATGGGAAGGAAATTAAGTGGTCATCCTATTTTCCAGTGTTGTCGGATGAAATTTTGTGGCTATTTTTTGTTTTCAGTTTATAAATCTGAACACTTCTTTTTTGTTGGGTATGAATTCGGAAAAATGTTGAGCTGTGTGCCATTTTGAGAAACCCTTTATCCACTGCTTTATAGGCTATAGGTGTGAGGGACGGGAAAAAGGTAGGTTTGCAGCAAAAATGAAGTATTTAATGCACGTACCTCTGCAATTGTATACACATTTTTACAATTGAAAATCCATCGACTTGTTCGATATTGATAGTTACGTCACAGAGCATTGATAGTATGTTAATATCCTAACGAATCTGGACATTTCATTTCATAAAATTCTGCTCTAAAGCTTGGTTAAGTGTGCTCTACAACAAAATCCATAAAATGAAAAAGTTCCGATTCGTTGTCCTGGGCGAGATAGAACGCTTAAAACCCCATTACCAAAGTTTTTCCACATCCGACATAGGAATCCAAGGATTGAACGTATCTGGGTACCCTTTCCATTTAACAAGCAATCTTTTGTTTTTGTAATCTTGTTTTAACACTTTGTCAATCCTGAATGTTGTTTGATCAGTTTTTGGAGTTCTGAGGCATAAAAACTTCCTTCAATTGGTTCGTTATTTAAATCTTTTATTGTATATGTAATGGGATCAGTCATCTAAATTGTATTAATTTTAAACACGTCTTCAGTCCAATTAGGAGTATATCCTTTTTCAAACGTTCCGTTTCTTTTACTTATTCTAACCATATCTCCAAGTTCAAACTTTGGTTTACCAGGAGAAGAGTCATCTAGGTATAAGTTTCTAATCACTGTGTTTTCATTTGATTTTTTACTTACCTCAATGGGTTTCATTTTAATTAATCTATGCTTTGTATTGTTATACTGATAGACTAATTTTGGAAGAACATCAAGGTAACTGTATGTGTTGTTAGCGCTAAAATACTTCCAAATTCTTGTTTTAAGTGCTCGATTAAATCTTTCAACTACAACAGCCTTTCCTTCATTGAATGTGTGATACATTTCAATCCCATGTTCATTTAATAACTTTTTAAACTTCTGGTTATAAAACTCGGATCCTTGATCAACACAGTTTTTCTGGTTTTCTGTGTTTAATTATCCCAGCAGACGCCTCTATAACTTCTTGCCCTGTTCTGTTTTTTAATGGAACTGCCTAGACATATTTGCTAAATACATCAGTAACAGTTAACAAATACTTATACCCTTTGTTATCGCAAGTAAATGCCTGCATGTCAACAAGATCAACACTCCGGGTATCATCGGCATAAGCCACCTCTACCCGTCTTGCTTAAACTTTCTTCGAATTGGTTTATGAAGTTCTTCAACCAATTGATTAGTCCACTTTACTTCTTTTTTCTTCGTGCTTTTTTTAACTCTAAGCCCTAGTTTACTTTTTACTCCAATCGCACCCTGAACAATTTTTTGTTAACGGATTCTCCAAGTGACTTTGGTTTAACTTGTTTTAAATCTTTTAACGTTTTTTTGTCACAAGCTTGTTTATTTTCGGGATTTTCCGCGTAACAAACATCATGTGACCTACAAACCGAGTCCAACTTATTCTTTGTAGGCAAATTCATTTCATTTTATGGATCCACAATAATTAGTACCAGGCAATGTAATACCACCTTTACGAAGAAATGGCTTCATGGCTTTATGTATATCTAACTTTCCGCCTGTAGGTGCTTTAATAAACTTGGATTTAGTTATTCCACAACTTGCATATGTGGATTGTTCCATATACCGATTGTTTTTAGTTTTGATAACCCTAGGATCAAATCTTCCCGTAACTCTTTTTTCCTTGACACAATAACTACTCATATTTTCTAAAATACGAAATAATAAGTTCTTCGTTGTAAATCCTATTATTTGGATTAAGTTGTTTATATAAGATATCATTTTTAGAAAAACAGGCAGAAATACCCGCACAAGACACTTAGTTTGTGTTGATACTGAATATCATTATACCTCCCGTTGTTTGGAAATTCTTCTGGTGGTGGTAAACCATATGGATCGAAATATATTTTAATTGACAGGCCTTTGGCCGAACCGGAGGTTCAGCAAACCCAATGTGTTCCTTCCCCAGTTTTGTCGTTCAAATATAACACACCACACCACAGCCGGAAATATCCGGTAAATTATCTCGACCGTAAACACCCTTAAAATTCTTAATCCCTATTTTCTTCACCCAGTCTAAGATCTCAAAATTACTTAATGGCTTTAACCTTTTTTTTTACCCCCGCTTTCATATCTTTTTGGGAAGCTTTTTATACTCTCTTCTCACACTATCTATTTGCAGCCCTTTACCAAACAAACTAGCTATTAATGGTATTCCTAGACTAGCTAACATACCAAGGAAACCACCCGTTTGTTGTTTTGTCAGCGTCAACCCTCGACCTTCTTGTAATTCCTTTATTTGATTTTGACTTAAACCACCCATCTGTTTTTTAGTCAACCTCAATCCTCGACCTTCTGGCAATCCCTTTATTTGACTTTGATTAACTAAGATGATTTACATATGGGGAAGTAAGGAGTATTCGGACTTTATCCCTGGGAATATTTCCGCCCATAGCCTTCTTTACCCTCGTTTCTACCAATGCACTTGCTGCTCCAATACCATGTGCGGGAACAGGTTTAAAAGCAACCGTTTTAACCAGCCGAAGTATTATCTCGCTATATCACCCAGAAAACCACCATTTTGTCCCTGAGCTCTCATTTGTGTTTGACTTATATCCAAATCAACACCTTTCCCACTCCTTTTTGCCTTTTCTGTCCTATTAATCTGCGTATTTGTTAACGCCATGGGAAACTCGTCAAACAACTGATTATTTGCTAACCGCAAGGTTAAACATGTTTTTGCTCCATATACCTTCGCCAAACTCTTTTGCTGCCCTTCGGACAAACCAAGGTTATAATTTGTGTACGTCATTTTTGTTAGCTAATATCGAAATGTTTTTTCTTAGGACGATTTACATACAGAAAGCAATATGGATCTTTTGTTGCTTGAACGAAGTCTTTTTTGTCAACCTGACGTTCACCACATAACAAATCACGCTCATTCTCACTTGGGAAGTCATAAATAACGTAGTGACTACAATTAAGTCTACAAGCCTTTGGTGTTTTGTAGTAACTTTGAGTTTTGATAAATAACACTACATTTTTTATGCCTTCACCCGATGAAATGCTTGCTAATTGCGGACTGATCTTGATCAGAACAAATATAGTCATCAAAAATAACTATTTTCTGAAGGTTATCATCTATGTTACCAATGTCTTGCACGGCTTCGTTAGAAACTTCAAAGAAACTACTTAAGTATTTCTTTTTTATCAGCTATTTTTTAAACCGATCCAATAAACATTGATACATATGTTGATCAAGATTCTTCACATACAAAATTATTTTGTCATACCATAACAATGATTTAAGCAACAAATGCATCAACAAATAAGTTTTTCGTGAATCACTAGGTCCACAAATAAGAAGTCTTAAATAATCATCAGGCATGTTATCGATATCCTGAACCATTTTAAATCCTGTTTTGCTTTTGTTTTTGAAATACTCGGGAATAGAAGTCATTTTTTTATCTGTAACTTATTTTAACTTAACTTATTTTATTTTAATTTAACTTAACTTATCTTATTTTTAACTTAAAAATGGACAAGTGGAGAGAACTAGCTAAAAAGAAAGAAGCAGCTACAAAAGCTGTACGAGCATTCAAGGAAAAGAAAAGGGAAGCAAAAATAAGAAAAGGTTTAAGTTCTGAAGTATCTAACGAATTTTTTAAAGCCGTAAAACAAAAACTTGAGGAAATACCAAAAAAAAAAAATAAATAAATAAATAAAAAAAAAAAAAAAAAAAAATAAGCAGCTGCTGTTCCCAAACCCCAAGCTGTTGGACAATTAATACCTATTGATATGCTGCCGCAGGCCAGCATACATGGCCAACCTGTACCTCCGTTGCAGCCACCAGATGATTTACCTCCGTTAGAAGGTGGTGTACCAACAACAAAGAAAAAGGAGGAGCCAAGAACTGTTAACATGGACGACTTTAGTGCTAGAAAACAGTTTAGGGAAAAGGATTTAACTAAAGAAGAAAAGATAACTAAATCGAAGGGACTTAATATAAAATTAGGACAACTGGATGCTACAGTAACGGATCCAGTTATTAAGCAGATGATTAATCAGCAGAAACAGGATAATAAGGAATATTACCAGGGATTACAGCAATCAGGAGAGGGTATATGGTCTGAAAGAGGAGCGCATAAAGTGAATGGAAGTGGCGAATTTGGTGACTTGGTATTGAATTTACCAGAACTTTTTGAGCACCACCATTTGTTAGGCATAAATAAAAACACAGGTAAAATATGGGATAAGAAAATAGACGATGACTTCATTGATTTGGTGACCAAAAGATTCAACAAGGAAAAGAAGTATTCTGATTTATCAAGGCGCAGATTTAGGCAACTAGTTGACGCAAGTAACATTTTAGTACACAAAACAAGTGGTAAATATCAGCTGTGTGTTTGAGATCCGGAGGGATTAACTGATCGTTTGAAACTTATTGTTGGAAGTCTTAATGCCGGGAATAACAATGAGGATATGATTAATGAAGGAATAAAAATCCTTGATGAGTTACTTAATCTGGGAGAAATAACAGAGGAAGCACATGAAGAATTTTATCGAAAATATTTCATGTAGTCTGTTATCCCCACAGCTCAGAATCATTACCAATAAACTTTCTTCCAGCATACTTCGTTTTGTTTGCTTGCCTTTCATAATCTGAAATATGACGTATAGAGAATTGTGATATCATTTCTTCTTTTCTTGATTTATTAAAATGAATCCTTTTCATCACAAAATCTCTTATGTTTGTTACTGTTTTGCCTTTTAACATGTCTTCGAAGTCATCTGGTTTTAGTTTTTTTTTTTTTTTGCAACCCTTTACCCCTCATTTTTACCCCTATTTCGTTCTTTGAGTCAATTGTTTCACACATGTATAACTTTGGGGCAATATATATTGTCTTGATTATTTTCGCATCCAGTTTGTAATCATTAGCCATGTCTCCCAGGTTATTACCATTGAAATTAGGAATAAGTTGGGTTTGTTTACCCTTAATGTGCAAACTGTCCGTGTCGGTGTAATAGAAATCATGTTTCTTTTCTGATTTGGATTTAACCCCATTATTTGATCATACATTATTTTGTAACTGTAAGCAAGTACAAATACAGTGAAACTCGTTTGTGTCGAAGTTCAGGGGACTTAAAGAAATCTTCGACTCATCCGGTGCTTCGAGTAATCCGTATGCAACCATGACTTCCAGTTTACTGAATGTCTACCTGTCCTATTTTCTCGTGACCCATATGTATGTGTATGTATGAATTTAGCTTTTAATGTAATAATAGAAATTAATAAGCACTCCAGAGTTTTTTTTCTGATGAAGTATATTTGATTGAAATAAAAAAAAAAATCAAATTACTGCACACATTTTATTATGATAATATTACTTTAAACAGTACAAACCTTTGATTTTTTTTTACAAGGCCATGTGATTACAGTGACAACACTTGAGTACCCCAAACTGTCATTCGCAGATGTCATTCAGCCGATTAATTCTAATTAAATCTTCATTTAAATTAATGTTCAATTTTATGATTATTAATTGCCACTGTAATAAATTTTCTTACCAATTTAAAACCAAAAATCAATTTTATGACCATAGATCATAATCTTTTTGGAGTAAATAAAGAATGAACATAAGGTAGAATTCAATTGAAAAAAAATTTTAGTATCCCGAATTCATTTTAAAATTGAATTTGTACATTGTAAAGGATAAGATGGTCTTTCTTATTTCCACAACGCATCACGTTCGATTTTCAAAGGGAAATTCAACGATGTGACTTCGACAAATCGACTAAAAAAGGGTGAAATGACATTATTTGCCGATTTGAGGGCTGGGAAAAGTATTCGACACAACCGATGTTTTCGACTCAAGCGAGTTTGATTTAACAGTGTTAAATTAACATAGAATAATAGGGGGATTGGTCGGGACCGATCGACAACTTCGATACATCCGTGGTATTCGAATAAAGAGTGTTCGACACAAACATGTTCGACTGTACTCCCTAATTTGCAGGCTTGTTTATTTTTTTAACTGCATTAGTTTCATATCTTAGTAGCCCAGAAACATACGTACGTAATCATAAAACACCTTACTCGTTTCTTCCCAATAATAACAATGTATTACTTCCACTTCATACCCGTATTTTCTCATCTGGTCTATGTCTACCGATATATACCAACCTTCGGCATCATGACGATCCCAGATAGTGCGTCATTTCTCATCCTTTCTTGCAACTACAGGGTGTAATAACTCCTTGTTCGTTACATATTTCACCCTATATATACCCATTTCACCTTTCATCTCCTCCTTTGTTTCTTTTCGTTTCCAAACTGGATACTCATGTAACATGCTGGTTGGATAAAGACTAACTACATCAGCATTAATCAAGTAGTTAGTTACGTCTTCGTATTTTGTTGCCCCGTATTGTTTTGACGTAAACTTTGATGGACAACACCGACCTCCATAAATATTTTTTCTTATATTTTCTTCCATTTCAGTATCATTCGATAAATCAACTTCAACATCTTTTGGTATATATTCCTTTCATATATCAAAACCTAAGGAAGAAGTGGAGATGAAATCAGATATATCACGACTAAAGTTGTTGAAGCATTCCTTATTTAGTTTGTCATACAGCTTCTTCAGTCCCAACACATCAGATTCAAGATATTTAAGGCATTTATATCTTGTTTCCTCATCCATCTCTTCCCATCTACATGCCTTATTGTTATGATTAAACTCACCTTTTTGCACATCACACCCGAAGTCTAACAAAGCTTGTCCTAAACTACCTCCTATGTGTTTCCATAAATCAAAACACTTAAAATCGGAACCGGAACCAGAACCTTCGGTTCCACCTTTCGCCCCGCTTGCTTCGCTTGCTTTAAGCATGATCACACTTCCGTTACTTAACGCAAAATTATCAGGTTTTATTCCAAGTTTGTTTATGGCCGTAATAAATGATAGTGATCAAAATTGCTTCCATTATAAGCATTGAGTATGAATTTAGTTTTCTTGCTAATTATGTACCTAACGAAATTTTCTACACATGTTTCACCAACAAAAGATACTGTCTGGCTCAACAAAGCCGAGGATGTATGGTTCATGTATTTGCATATCACCCTCGACACGCCTCTAAGTTTCAAGGTCATAATGTATTACGTTAGTTTTTATCTCTTTTGCTTTGTTTGCTCTTCTAATCAAATATCTTTCTTTTCCAGTTTTTGCTTTGTGGTAACCACGACAATTGGGATTACATGTGTGCTTATTTGTATACCACTTTCCACATTTATCACACTGTTTTGCGGAACATTTATGAATGCCGGTATAATCTCGCCTGCATTTTTTGCACTTTTCTACCATTTCTGACTCTATCAAACTATAATGTCCTTGAGATAGTTCAATAAATATTGCTTTCATGGTGTTTGACCCAAAGCTTGTGACATCAGGTCCCCCCAGTTGATGTTCTGTTTCAACACAAGTTAACCCTGCTGTCTTATCTAGTTGATAATATTGCATAAGACACCACGCTACTTCAAATGGAATTCGTGTTTTGGGAGACAGACTAAATTGTTTTCTTATTTCGTTTTCGCAAACAGTAATCGTGTATTTGAAACCGGGAATAAGTTTTTCTAAACATTTAAGAAACAATTATTGTTTGTTGCGTATGGTATTATTCGCCTCACCCCTTTTTTTATTTTTTCCCCCTTGTCATGTTTACCTTGTTGACAACCCACCCCCACCCCCCGAAAGGTGACTTATTTACTTTTATATTCATCCCCACAATTTCAGATACGTAATCTTCGTTTGGAGCAAAATGTTGGTCAAGATATACTTGATATAAACCTTTAAACTCATTTAGTTCCCTAATTCTAAAACCATTAATCCCCTTACTAATTGTGTTTTTGTGTTCGGGGCCTTCAAAGTTATAAATAAAACGCACATTAACATCCGCATTATTTGTAATCCCATCATTCAATGCGTGAGTTTATCTAGATGAAATTAAACTCATGATTTCATCCATGTCAAAACTAGTTAGCGGTTCACCTAAATATTTAGGATAATTAATGAAGTAGGTTCTTATACCGTTCCTTTCATCATAAGGAAATTTTTTTGTTGTTGCATATTTTTTTTGTTTAAAATAAAAATTATTTTTCCACAAACAACATCTGTTTGCATCCTAATAATTTCATCAAAACCTTTATCAAGATTTTGATAATATAAATCTTTGAACTTACTCATTTCCTTAATTTTAAAACCGCCTGCAGTGTTTTCCATTTTACAACCTTTAAACGAACACTAACATATGCGTCGGGCCCAGACCCATGATTTAAATGAGATGAAATTATGTTTACGCAAATTAGGATAATCAACAAAGTACGTTCTTATGTATTTGTTATTCATTTTTTGTTATTTTTTATATGAGTTTTAGTTTTTGGATTTGTATATCTTCCGGACATACAATACTCTTTGTCACATACATCATAATACCATTAATGGGAATAATTCCATTTTCTGTAATCATTACGTCTGCTTTCTTTGAGTTGTTCTTCATTGTGATATTTCTTAGGACGACCCATTTTTATTGTGTATATATTTGTTTTATAATTCTTTTGTGAAGGTGAATGTTAACACCGTATCAACCTGATTAAGGTTAATAATTCTATTTTGCGCGTCAATAATATAAATCCGGATACGATCTATCGTGTTTCTATTTACATCACAATAGGCAACATCCACGGGTTCACGTTCAAACGGGTACGAACGACTTAATGAGGCTATGGAGAACACATAGGTTGTATTGCCAGCCTCCGCCCCTACCCGTGAATTGCTACAGCGGTTGGAACGTTCAACTTTACCACTTGAACGATGACCCGTTGAATGATAACCCATAACCCACTGACCATTACCCATAACCGATTGAATGATTAACCATTGACTCATACGTAATGAATGATTCCCCATGAGTGATGAGCGATTCGCGAGAGAAAATGAACCATTGAATGA
>JAOXYI010066375.1:0-12583 GCA_028566495.1 Lithophaga antillarum | reverse complement strand
GAAGTAAAATTTGCTTCGGGTGGAGTCGGTTCTATTCAAAGAATCAAGGTCGTTAAATATTTCCAGATAGTGTAGTTCTTATGCGTCCGGAAAATCAGTTTTGTCCGGCAAATGGATCGAGTAAAATTAGAATGGTGGAATTTACTTTCAAAATCTGGTAAGCTGTGATTTGATTGGATAAATAAAGGTCGTCTAAATGTTACCCTTCATGGGACGGCTTCAGACCCTTGTGAGCGAAGCGTGTACAGAGGACTGTATTTTAATCATATTGCATTTATATATGACCGGTCTCTGTTAAGGGCTAAAACATGTCACAATCTGGGTACCGGTATCATATTGTGTGCATTTATATATGACCCGTCTATGTTTAGGGCTAAAATATGTCACGCTCTGGGTAACGGTCACATTTTTCGTGCATTTATATATTACCGGTCTGTGTTTAGTGCTAAACTATGTCACATTTTGAGTAAGGGTAACATATTTTGTGCTTTGATATATGATCAGTCTGCTTTAATACCTGCACTGTCGTTCAAAATACTAATAGAATTACCGATTGAATCACTACGCAATTTCTTCATATTTTGTTGACTATTTTCTACAAACGACGTTTAGCACTTTTCTTAGTTGTTATGTTTTAAATGTTACTTTGCATAGAAAATGCATTAAAATTGCTAACCGGTTTTTCCTCGAGAATATTAGCCGATACAGATATTTTATTCACGATCGATGACGCCATTATCGTTTGAACATATTGATCAGCCGATTCCTTGCTCAGATGATTCATCTCAGGCAGTTTCATCTACACAAACTAGCAAAAATCCAACCATAGAAGAAGTCCTTGGGAAACTAATATCCGTGACCTTTTTACTCAAATATGTATAAATCCAAGAAAATAATTTTAAAAAATCAAAAATTTAAGCTCCTTAGAAAAGACACGACTTTCACTTTGCACATGCCGATATCGATGATTATTTGAAGTTTATTAATTAAAAAATAAAACAATAGACGTAAATGTAAATTGGTGACTATTCGGTGGAAGATCATATACATGTATCTACCTAGAGTTTTGGTAGGTCTGTGTAATTGAAGCCAAAGCTACTGAAAAAGGACATTTGAATTATATCGATACACAGAAAAACAGAATTATGATATTAAATACATTAACATGACAGAATTGAGCAAAATTTGTTTTATTAATTACCCTAACTTAGCGGATACACGGTATTATCTTAAAATACAGAATTTAAAATATAAGTATATTATTGTGCACAAATATACAGTTAAAAGAATAAGAAATCAAGATGTTTTTGAAATTTATAACACACAGTATATTTGATGCTGAGATGGAAGCCGTAAGGTTTATTTGTAGCAACATCATACGATACATCGGAATGGGATTTCTAGTGCAAATTCAACTCAAAATTCATAAAACAGTTATAAATAATCCAAAATCCATATCCGGTATTATACCGTTGACATATTTTATTATAAATGCTTCTATCAAAATATGCAGAAATATCAATTGAATGTACGACAGCGTTTATCATTTCAATTTTATTGAAATTTTCGGAACCATGTTCCATGTCACGTAATGTGAATTACTTAAATAATAATAAGATAGAAGAGAGACAATATATCGTTAAAACGAAATACTAAATCCCTTTAAATGCTCTATATGAGGGAGATAATATTTCAATGAAATAACATTTCAAAAAAACGAAATAATATTTCGGAAAAATGAAATAATATTTCGAAAAAATAATTATTTCGTTTAACCGATATAATATTTCGAAAAAAAAGAAATATAATTTCGATAAAACGAAATAATATTTCGACAAACAAAATAAAATTTAAGTATTGTATGTCAGTAAATGGGCTCCGTACAGAGTTGATAATAACTTCAGAATCTATATGCAAATAAGGTAACCAGGCTAATGTTTACCTACAGCGGACTAATTCATAAAATTTCATCAATAAAGTTATAGGTGAGAGAGGTAACATCTCTCTTTTTTGTGTTTTTTCAGAATATTACAATATCTGCAAATAATACAATTTTATGCAATGGTGTATATGTTAGAATACTATATTCCGTTTTTAATTACCTTTCAGGTTTTTATAACTACGTAGTACTTTTGCACAGCATACAAGTTTATTGTTTACGGATGTCAATACAGTATAGGAAAGTAAGTCGAAACTATAATTTTCATATTTTTTCAAAGAATCGAAAAACTAATGAATTATTATCAAGTGTGTGAGTTACTCAAGGCACCTTCTAAATGATCTTTACATATTTGCTGTCCAGATGTGTTTTAAAATCTAATTCGTCAACCTCACAAAATGTAGATACGGACTATAACCTAATCATACGACATATTTCGTCAATGTCATTGATATCGGTGACCGATACATTCTACGCACTTCAGGTGTTACACACAATTTTGGACTTTAAACTGACATAGTACATGTGTTTCTGGAAACAGAGCAAACATGCAGAGACATGCAGCAATCAATAAATCCAATGCAGGTATTTATTTTACTATAAAGCGTTAAGAAAATTGTTCCATCGTTATTTTTTAGCAATTTATTTTTTTAACACTGAAAATGACCATACGTTCTTTCCTCACAAACATAACGTACATTAACCCTAGATGAACGAATCTTCTTGTACTGATATTTGTGTATGTTCAAAACAAGCACTATTTTGTTACGATGTCATCTATCTTTTATTGAAATGGAAATTGAGAAGTTAGCTAGCACTAAGGTGATTGCTTCCTTAATGTCAGAAATTCTAGCAGAGAAATATGCTGTAAAAAAACTTCAAAACGGACAACTTTTCAAGCTAATGTAGAATATATGCTTACTGAAAAATTTCTAAGGACTTTGATATTAAATAGTTAAAACATATAACCCTATCGCGCTTTGTAGTTCCACTGTGAATTGTACCGGAAACATTCTACGTTAAAAAGTGCGGCATTTGTCTCTAAATAGATGTCTTGAAGTTCACAATATTACACAACTCATATGTTTTCTCCAGAACTGCTTTCAGTTTGACACTGAAATTATTGCTCACTAGTCAGTTTTTGGTTTCAGTTGTGTTTTTTTTAAAGAAAAGTCGCAAATATAGATTCAAATGCCATCAGGAATAATTTGATGTAAGAAAATTACATTGTCTCGGCAGCTGTGAGCAATTTTAATGGCTATTTCAAAAACTGAACAAATCATTGGACTATCTTTGTGATTCTTTATCCTGTCTGTGCACATAATAAATTGTTTCGGTTTTGTCGTAGAGTTTGTGGTGTAGGTTAGGTCTTTTAGTAACAGAAATGGCCGAACTTAACTGAGAACATCTGTTGGACGGTTTTCCGGATCCGAACCACATCAAAGTCATCAAATACAGAACACATGTCATTCGCGACGGTGCTGTCATTTTTAAAAATCACAACAGTATTAATTTTACGTATTAAGATGAATTCTCTATAAGGATCAAAGTAATGTGGCCACGCATAGTCTCTAAATTCCCTAAGAAACTAATTTAAACTAGCTTTGACCCAGTAACAACAAAATTCCATAGTATTTTTGCAGATGTGTCTCTGTTGCCATGGTAACAAAATTCAAGTTTTTTCCGCTAAAATTCCCATTTTGATCATTATTTATAATTGAAATATGACCATTTTAGATGCAGTCCTTACAGACATATGTTAAATAATTACGGTAACCTTGACATCATGCTAGTTTAAGCTTAGATAGGATTTTTATAAAATAACATCTTTGACATTAAAACATTGTACGTTTTTTGATTATTTGAGTTCCAATTTGGGCCAAATCAACATTTTCTCAGGTTTGGCAGAAAATAGATTTTTCCCCGATTTTTAAAATCAATCTGTAAAATTTTGCAACTGATCTATATCTTTTCATTTATTGATTTGAAATTATCAGTCCCAGTACAAGAAAATTAAAACACAAAATGAGTGGGATAACGACCTCCCTATTTGTGGCACTGTCACAAAAAATAGTGAAAAGCCCAGTATGGGTATTTTTGTATATTTGACTGATTTTCATTAAACCCTTCGACCACACCTGTAAAGAAGTCATAACAGTTTATGTTCCATTAACATTGGCTGATAATAATCTTTTACGTTGAAAAATATTTTGGCAACCAATCTCATTATATAGCAGTACCAAGCTCGCAAATGTTACATCGTTTTGAAAATCACTGAAAATGTTAAAATTCGTCATTTCCCTCAGTAATAATACATGGAATAATTTATGTCAAATTTGCTTATTTATTTTTACAGCACTCAATTTTTTCTTTAAAATGAGCATAACTTGTTTTATCTGCGTGCCAAAATGGCTGAATGACAATTACCTCAATTTGGCAAAAAAATCAAAATTAGTTTGGGGTCAAAAATGGACAAAACCTCATTTTTAAGCTGATAAAAATGCAACATAAGCCAGCTGTTCATTTAGGTATGTATCTTTATCACAAAGAACTTAGTTTTGTCTTTTAAACGAGCAGTCATTTATTTCTATATATGAAAAAATGATAATTTGGCAGGTAAGTCAACTTGAAGAAAACTACAATCTTCAACAAATCAAATATTCTACAAGTCCAATGCATGGAATTCTGAGATTATGCATGACAAGCTCCCATAATATAAAATTTTGATTTTTAAAGAGAATCCATGTTAAAGTATCAATTCTGTTGGATCATTGATTGTATAATCATTCGTGTCTTTTTATACAGATTCTTTAAACAAAGAAATAGACAAGAAAAAATATGAAGAACGATTTGGATCCATTATTAACCAAGGCTTTGTAGCGTTAGGCATAGCAATTGGACATAAAGTTGGTCTCTTCAGTGCGCTAAGAGAATTTACAGGTCCAGTAACTGTCCAAGAATTGGCAAGCACGAGAAATCTAAAGGAGAGGTATATTACAATATGAAATCATTTTGACATCAAGGAGGTATCTTAAGTATCTTTTTCTTAACAGAAAACATTAATGACGTTCAATTCTTCCAAGCTGTTTATTTATAATTAAATGTAAGATAACAATAACCTGCACCATCACTCCCCCCCCCCTCCAAAGAACAAAGACAAAAGATGAGAGAAACAACGGGGAGACGATATATCCTGACTTTGTACCGGCACTTAATAGTGCTTGGGTTAAATGAGATTTCGTGGTTGCTCAAAGTTCAGCCTTTTTATCTCGACTCTCTGAAAGAAAGAAAAGGAGGGAGGAGGGGGAACACGCATAATAAAAAAATCCTGCATAGTACAATTATCAACAAGATGACTACTGGCTTAAACACAGAAAGAACAATGTACAACAGGTAATTTAGTAAAGCAGGGTCAAAATCTGCTTGCATCTAAGTAAGACAGCAATTACTGTTTGTAATATTTGTCGAGATTCAAACTGTTTGTACAAATGTAGCGATCGACTTATTTTTAAAGCATTAATAACTAAGTACCAGAGTTTTCTGATACTTGTTTGTATTATAATATGATTTTCAAACAGGTTAAATACAATGCAATACACGTCGTGTAGTACATGTGTAGGCATAATTCAGCAAGTCGATAATAGCATCTTGAAAACAGAATCGCCCTCTTAAAAACAATTTTGGATCAACGTCAATAATACATCGACAACGTCGTATCACTGTTGATCAAACGTTGTTTTTACGACGTCGATATTCGCTAACGTTGGTTGAACGTAAAAAAAGTAAACTAGTGTCGGCTGCTGTGAGAAACGACAGCTATACCCGCACTGAGCAGCTGATTACTTCTCCCACCTTTTATTGAACCTGCATTGACCCTTAAATGGACATTTGAAAACCTTACTGCACATCTGCATGTGGAAGCTGAGATTCAATAAAAACTTATTTCGGCAAAGACTTTGTTTGACCCCTTAATTTGTCCCGAATTCATGGCTTAAAAATCTAAGACCTAATTGCACATCTACAGATGATTAGCAATATACTTCAAAGCTAAAAATGAAACTGGAGTTACCACGACAAGCTTTATTTCTTACCCTTAATGGACCCCAAATCTAAGAATGAAAAATCTGAAATATTATTGCAAGCTTTATTTCTTACCCTTAATGGACCCCAAATCTAAGAATGAAAAATCTGAAATGTTATTGCAAGCTTTATTTCTTACTCTTAATGGACCCCAAATCTAAGAATAAAAAATCTGAGATGTTATTGCACATCTTTAAGTGGAAAAGAACATTACTGTACAAAAATAAAACCCCTGAACTAAAAATGAAAGAGGAGTTCTCTTGACAAGCTAATTTCAACAAAGTCCCTTTTCGACCCTTTAATGAGAAATGAATGAGAACCTAAGAACCCAATAATCTACAGACGATACGAAACATTACTAAGTAAAAATAAAACCCCTAAACTGAGAAATGAAAGAAGAGTTTTTGTGACACGCTTATTTCAAGAAAGTCCCTTTTCGACCCGTTAATGGTCCTCAAACCAAATAATAAAAAATCAGAGGCCTTATTGCACATATACAGATTGTAAGAAAAGTTGCTATATAAAAATAAAGTCTCTAAACTCAAAAATGAAAGAGAAGTTCCCGTGACGAATTTTATGTAAAAGTCCTTTTTTGGCCCTATTTATGGGCCCCAACCCATGACAAAAAAACTCTCAGACCGGATTTCATATCTACAGATAATAAGGAACAATACTAAATAAAAATAAAAAACCTAAAGTAAAAAATGAACAAAATTTTATCGGTCTGATGGACAGGCCCATAACAATATACCCGAACTTTCTTCAGAAAGTGTGGTATAAAAATTTAGGTTGTTTTCATGTTGATACAACGTTAGAGATTACATAAGAGGAACATAAAAAAAACATTGGACCAACGGGTGAAACGACTTTACCGACTTTGATTCAACGTTATTTTATAGATGTAGATTTTATTTCCATGATCGACGTTTGAATCACGTCTTTTCACCCAGACGGTACCTGCTTGGTTCATTAAATTTCCTCGCAGGTTTGTTGCACACTGTGTGGCCGATGACCTTTTCATGAAGAACAAAAAGAGTAGAGGAAAGAGTTCAACCCTTGGTGTAAAACAAATTAGTAGGTAGGCGAAGACGATATTCAAGTCCTAAGAGTGAAATATCATATTTCACAATATAATCCGTATGTTTGATGTCTGAAACATGAATTTTCAACGAAAAAACAAGCTATTTTGTACGAGCAAATTTTCCCCTCGATACTGAACGATAACAATTGAAGGCTAGGTAGGGACCTCGGTAGCTGGGTAGTTTAGCTTGCTTGTAGCATTTATCTGTACAAATCAATGTAGCCTATCACCTTTATGGTGTAAGTTCGCGTTAGACTTGAATTGTTGCAAAAAATGAAGGCGCACTCGACTTGTACGTTATGAAGTTTGTCTGTTAATTGCCAAGGCCTTTAGTTCTGTTCGGGTACCTTGGCGTCTTCCACTGTTAAAAGTGATAAACATGATATAGTTAAAAATTCCTGAAATTGATGTTACGTCTTATTGAATCAATTAATCGAAGGATAGGTCAAGTTTCAATATTACGCAAAATGGACAATTATTTCTCAGTTTTGACATGGAGAACACTACGATAGACAATTGTTTTTCATGGTTGTCGGTTATGTTTATTTGTACAAAAAAAAATCAACTGCTTTGAATTTGTTATTTAGATATGTTAGAGAATGGCTGGGATCCATGGTTGCAGCCGAAATAATATTCATCACAGAGGATGATAAATATTACATTCCAGGCGAAATAGGAGATCTTACAAGTTTGGAAATATTTTCGTTGCCGCTTCCAGCCTCAGCTAAAAGAATAGATGATGTTTGTAATTGTTTTCAACTTGACGGCCCTAGTGGTAAGAATGACTATTTTGTTAAGAAATGAAGAATAGTGTTTTAATATTAGTTCTCTGTTTTAGAAATAGAAGTATACACAAATGTAATGGTTCAAATGACATGCTTACTTTTGATTGGACATTGAGCTATATACACGTCTACAGGCGTAGATACAAATTTCAAAATGGAGACGTCTTCACCTTTACACTTTGGGCGTTGTTTTTCAATCAATGAACACCGACTCTGCGCAAGGCATACGAAATATATATATAATTCGTAAGCTGTGAATGTTTCATTAGATACTCTGTCTAAAACTTATAGAGTATAATTGTCTCGGATTTTAAAAACAAATTTTCATGTGAACTATTTACCATAAAATGACAGAATGATATATTACAGAATATCAAGCGGGTTTGTGTCTGTTGTTGCCATGAATATTTATTTCCACTAAAGTCTCCATTTAATTCAATAGGAAAAGATTAAAAAATTAAGATAATAATTATCTGTATTCAAAGGACAATAAACACGTACATACTGATAAGCCCACTGATAAGGCCTTTAGCCCTGCCCTATAGTCAGTCCTGATAAAAGATTACCATTACATTTTATATTGACGATTTAGACTATTTAAATTGTACTGCTTTGGAGGTGTTGGTTTTGTCTGCTCTTCTAAATTTGGTGTTCTTTGGATTCGGGTACAACTGACGAGACATTATTTGTTGAAATTATCATACTTTGCACAAAATTAATTGCGGTATCTTTGACTGCTAATATTGCTTTAGTTATTGTAAGTAATAAATTAGTTGCATCCGCAGGGTTTAACTACAGTAAACAGAAGGATGTGCTAATGTTTCTCGAAGAAGAAAAACAGCAGTATGCAGGACAATGGTTGGACGACAATTTGGTACCACTTTCGCTTAAGCCTAAGGGTATGTAGGCAGTAGTACTCTTTCTCACATAACAATCGAATTTTTTAATCACTTTACCTACTCCTTCTGCAACACCCGATATTACTATCTACAATTCTACTTGATTGATTGTAATATAATACTGCCAAAAAGGATATTTTGCGACAAAAAAATGTTCAAATCACCGTTTCAACATTTATTCTCGGGTAAATGAATTCGCTAATGACTTGTAAAGTTTATATTATATTTTATATGCATCTTATTTTGCTGTATTGAAAATATTTGCGAACATGGTGAGTTCGATGGATAATTCAAGTCATCGCGGAAAAACACAAAAAGTAACATTGGTCATGAAAATTTTCTCTTTTACATTATAGTAACAATATGGAAAGTTAATAATTGCATTTTATGCATTCAAATGATTACAAAACATCAAAAATAACGTTGTAACCTTTTTTAAACCAATATCAGAGGTCTGTACTAGAATGACATCGAAATCAGGTTAAAACAGGTAAATAGATTAACTAAGATTTTAATGTTTTTAGCTTATATTCAGCTTAACAGTGTCCTTGTCTACATATGTAACACTATTTGTATGTCACATTTATAGTAATTTTGCAGCACTCTAGGACTTTAGGACTAAGAGGGCAGTTTATATATTGAAACGTTTAAGCTCATCGCTGGAACTCTTTTATTTTAGGCTAGAGTTTTTCTCTTTGTATAATATTATGCAATACCTGAAGCTAGTGGTTGGTCTTCTTTGTATTGTTTTCTTTGTTGGTCCTCCCTGGATGTGGATATGGTAATAGTATCCGTCCGCCCGCCTGTCTGTCCTACTCTTGTCCGCTTAACTCCTATTTTTTCAATAGATTTGAATATTATTTTGTGAAAGCGTAGATACGCATATTGCCACCTTTGCTGGAATTATGCCCTTCTGTCGAGGGGAATTAATAAAAATTCTGATTTAGTTTATTTCTAGACAGTATGATTGCTAAGCATATTTAGGTATGCAGTAAAGTTTTAGAATTTGGACTTTGGCCCATTAATGGACAGAAAACTGTATAGTTATAACAAGAACTTTAATACCATTTTTGGCCGCCGGTTTCTGATTGTTTATTATGTGCAAAGATGTAAAAAGTTTTACTTTTTTATTAAAGGCTAATGGGCCATTAAGGGGTCAAAAAGGGTTTTGGGAAAATTTGTTTGGGACTCCTATTTTCGTATTTGATCAATTTATGTACAGTATGATTACCTATCATCTCTTGATATGCAGTAAGATTTGCTGGTCTTCAAAGTGTCATGGATTTTTTTATCGAAGGATCGTGGATTTTTGGGTTTAAAAGTACCTTTGTAATATTCGAATAGTAAAATATTAAGATAAACTTTTAAAAATTTTTCATATTTACCATATTCTTAACGGTTCCGAGTGCTTTGATATGCTTGCCGTAACATGGAATCTTTCATATGGCGCTGCAGATGCAAATTTTATTTTACAGTTTGATACTGGTGAATATTCTGTAGTCCACCAATTAGTGATTGTGAGATGTAATTTCTTCTGTATCTGCTTTAAGTGAGACTCGATTTTGTTAATTTGTCGACGTTTGAAATAGCGAAAGATATTGAATATTTTGAAACCAAGACGGGAAAGGAAATTAGACTAAACTGTTTTAAATAACAATCCAATATTTCATATATTTTCAAAACAAAAAACCTAATTTATTTTAGTTTTAAAATGTTTTATTTTTCTTTTGTCTATTTTACAATGTAATAAAGTTTATCTTTAAAGTACATGATCTTTTGTACACAATTAAAGATTGTCGCGGAAATTCACCTCTTTTTCTCCTAATGTTTTATATGGTACAATTGTTTACAGTATGTAGAAGTTCAACAAAGCTAAGCTTTAAAGTTTTCATTTTAAAGACAAATGAAAGTTTTAAATGATTTTCTTCCAGCATAATATTTGCATAATGTAAAATATATCCGCTTATTTTCAGAGCAAATTAAAAGTATTTTAGACATTGGATGTGGTACAGGTAGAGCAACAATTAATCTAGCCAAGCACTTTCCTGATGCTTACGTCACTGGAATCGATGTGACAGATTACTCAATAGAGAGTGCCCGTAAAGCAAAAGAAAACGAAAGCATAAAGAATGTTGAATTCGTAAAAGTCGGAGCCGAAGCAATGAGCGCTGATTGGGAGCAGAAATTCGACTGGGTGGTTGCTGTAGAAGTTCTTCACGATTTACCTGATCTGGAAAACAGTATCAAATGCATAAAGATGGTTTTAAAGGATGATGGTATTCTTTCGGCCATAGACCCTGCTGTCCATTCTGATCATAAAGAGAATGTCGGAATAGAATTATCTTCTGCTATGCTTACAATTAGTTGCTGTATCTGTCTTCCGTGCAGCATGTCAGCAGAACCAGCAGCAGGAAATGGAGTAGGCTGGGGGCTGGAGAACAGAGCGAAATTTCTGAAATCACGTGGGTTTGAAATAATTGGCGAAGAAATAGCTGGATTAATTCATTGCAAAAAGTCAAAATAAATTTTAGATAAAAATTAACCGCACTTTTATACACTTATAAACTATAATATGTTAACTGTAATTGAACATACAAAACAGCAGCAGGAAATGGAATAGGTTGGTGGCTAGAGAACGAGCAAAATTCCCGAAATCACGTGGATTTGAAATAATTGGTGAAGAATAGCTGCATTAATTCGTTGCAAAAAGTCAAAATAAATTTTAGATAAAAATTAACCTGCAATTGTATGCACTTATAAACTATAATATCTTCATTGTAATTAGAACATACAAAATGATATATGCTTTTGAATACTCTTAGTAAAATATATTGAAATCTATTTTCTTTTTGCAGTCTATTATTAGCTGTAATTATCCCCGTACTTTCAAACGAAAGTTCGGAGATATTGTGATTACTCCTGTCCGTCCGCCATTTTTTGTTTCTTACGTTTATTTTTGGTTTAGAATGTTAATGGTTGTCTATTATTTGCTGATGTACAATAAGATTTTGGAATTTCTATTTGAGGGTGAATTAAGGACACTACAGAAACATCTACGACTGCAGCTTACTTAGATTTATACCTGTCGATAGACAATAAGGGACGGTTAAAATCTAGGCTATACGATAAGCATGGCGACTACAATTTTCCGATTGTGAACTTTCCTTTTATGAGTAGCAATATAACAGCGTCGCCGGCGTATGGAGTCTACATTTCACAGTTGATCCGCTATTCTAGGGTCTGTGTCCACTAAAGCGACTTTCTAGATAGAGGGTTGCTACTGTCAAAAAAGCTACTCAGTCAAGGTTATGTCGAAATCAAATTAACTTCATCACTCGAAAATTTTATGGTCGCCATCACGAGTTGGTCGATCAGCATGGAGTGTCCGTATCGCAGATGATTACGGACATGTTCCTAGCAAAGTAGTCGTTATCCGTTCTCCTTACCTGATTTACTACTTATTACCAGCTTTTGTACATTGGGCAATACGACGGGTATCATTAGTGAAGCAGAATGTGCTTACACTTCCGAAGCACCTGCCATAACTCCCAGTTTTGTTTTTGTGGGGAGTTCGTATTGTTCAGCTTTATGTTTCATGTTTTAAGTTAGGTAATGTGGTGTCCGTTACGATTTCCGTGTAAAAACGATGTTCGGTTCGTAGTTTACTTACCTTGACCTTCACCTTGAAATCGACAACGGAGGAAGATTAACTACTAAACTCAACGACAAACGTGATGACTTCACCTTTCCAATTGTCAATTTCCCATTCATCAGCAGCAACATTCCAGCAGCACCGGCG
>JAOXYI010066374.1:0-20242 GCA_028566495.1 Lithophaga antillarum | reverse complement strand
GCGTCAGCGGAGCCAGTAAACGGATATTTCCAACCATCAAATCATCAATTGATGCCGTCAAATAATAAAATACAATACTGTTATCTCCATTGTAATGCAATGGTAAAAATTCGGCTAAAAACGGGCATTTTTAAAAACGTCGGAAGTAACGTCTGCTCATGCGTAATAAATTCATGGCATCAATTGTGCATTTGATGCCATGAGATTTTCAACGTCGTCCAATCAGAAACGACGTTACAAACAGTATTGCATTACAATGTTCATTTAATAGAATTTCAATAGCAATTAAAAACCCATTCTGACAAATCTGATTCGGGATTGCTCCGTCTAGCGTAATTTTTTTAAGGACTTTGTTACTTTTGAATGTACTTGAATTTAAAAATCTACAACACAAAAATAAAATATTACTGGGTCATACATATATGCATTCTTATTCCAGTAAATTCTACAATTGGGAGTGATATCTGCCGCAGTTTACAGACACAGGTTACCCCTGCAAAACGCTGTGATTTCTGTAGGTTTTTCTTTTCATTGATTGTTGTCAAAATTATGTGAAAAAATAATCTAAAATGTCTTTTCATCTTTTATCATATATGAAAGAAAGGAAATTGCATTCCACTCAATTATAAGGTCTATATTTTAATGTACATGTATATGATTGGAGACACACGTCTTATCTCTATCGTAAGGACTTTTTCATGGTTTTTTGGAATTACCAATTAAAATTTCTTCCTGATCATTGATGGTCAAACCCTCCTCTTAGTAGCATTATGAGATAAAAGGATGATTAATAGTTTTATCACTGGCGTGAATAAAAAAGAGTTCAAATTTAAAGTTTTATATGTACTTGAAAGGTTGCCCCTCTACTTGTATAATATCTATGCATTTTGTTTATAAAATTCTGATTCTGTGCTTGCTAACAATGACAATTTTGTTATTGTATATGTTTGTTTGTTTAATACTTTGATTGATACATCATGGTGCAAAGATAGATCTAGCTTGAAATATTAAGGTTTTTTTCTGCAGTTGCTGATGACCCGTATTTATCTTTGGTTGAATCAAATTATTGTAAGAAATGGAGCAAAACAGACCTTGTGCTTGAAAGGATAGGGTAATATATTAAGACACTTGTTATATAAAAAGAGAAAATATGGCATAAATGCAACGGAGACCTACTCCATCCACAAAACGGAACTCAGTTAAGAAACTCTACAAATATTTTAAACATTTCCGTCTACCGGTCTTTATCAAGAAATTTATTTTGCTAATCACTTTGGAAACAAACGGCATATGAAAATAGTCGATTGTAACGATTTGAGATTCAATATTTTCATAGTCTCACCACATACATAAATATATAGCAGAGCATGCTCTAGTTACGACGACTTCGCCAGGAGAGGGATGTAATTAACCAACAAACTGCTCAAACATGGATATGAGCAAGAAAGGTTTAAATCTACGTTTAAGAAATTTTACGGACGTCATTGTGAATTGATGGACCAATTTGGATTGTCCATGTCTCAACTTAGTGCAGACACTTCGACAGTTTAAATTTCATCCTGTCTTCAACTTTTCTCGGATGTGACCTATAGGATTAATGTTGAGTCGCATGATGTGTGATGCATGCATAGCAGGAGATGCTTACCCTGTCGACGCACCTGATCTCGCTCATTCCCCCTTTTTTACCTGATTTGTAACCTAGCCCATTGGACTTCGGTGTGCTACTTTTATTTTTATTATACACATACATATAGATCTAACATAAGGATAGAAAATAATGTTGGGATAAAATACATCCTTGCATAAGACCAAATTCCCGGCCAAACCATTTAGATTTGTAATTTCCAAATATGACCTTACTACTAACCTTACGATACAGTGCTGGTAGATAATCATTTGTTATAAAGATTTTTCATCTTCATTTTCTTAAATATAGCTGTTGTTGAAGTAAAAATGAGACATTTCTCCAGTATTTTAGTGCGTTATGTGCTTAGAATCATACTACATATATGTATAAACATGTTATAAGTATATAAAATATGTTTTGTTTCAATTCAGGTTGATGGATAATGAGGATACCTTTATTTTTGAACATTTACAACAGTTAGAAAATAATGGAAAAGGGATTTTCACTCAACGTCGTAAGCAAAGAAACACTGTACAGTATTATTGTGAAAGGTATTTTAAGGACTACTGATTTACACATTTGATGTAACGCATTATTTAAATTGTCACACCTTCTATCCAGTTGGAGGGATTAATCAAGTTTTTTTTCACTCTTTTCATCCTTTTTGATTTCCACAAATATCATGTCATAAAAGTATTTATTTTGTATATATAATTGTTAAATCAAACATTTTAAAATCAGTATGCTGGTTTACCATGAATTAAGTGAAATTGTCCAAGTTCGAAGTGAAAGTTCGGATTATTCTTTTATTACAATCACGATTTAGGGATAATTGGGATCAAACATACAAAAATGCATTTTGGAATGTCTTATATTTTAACAAGGCACAATATTGTGGAAAGCATGTTACAATGTCAAAAACATTTGTGTGTCCTACAAAATACTGAAGATAAAGTTTTTTAAACATTCATTTGTTGGTATGCCACGGTTATATTATGCTGCCTTTGAGAGGCTCGAAATATTGAATCTTTGTATAGTGCTTTTGGTAGCCTATAAGACTCAATATTGGGATATATTACACGACGAGAATGTCAGTTTACTGAACAGTCTAACCTGTTCGTTCTTACCTGGCTATTGTTATACTAATTAATAACTGTCACATGATGTTACCTTATATTACATCATTTTGCATAACAATATCACTTTTAATTTGTACCTGAATAGGTATGTATCAGCCTTATTTAAGTTCTATGTCCTAATTTGGATTGTAAACATAATATTGTATGCAAATGGTCAGCGTTGCTTCTCAACCCTGAACATATGTGGCTGTTGAATTACGCCATTCCAAACCATACAGTAAATTGAGTCTCTTTTACCATTAAGTCTCATGTGTAACTTTTTTATTATTTGTTTAAAATTTTCCGAAAATTCATCCTTAATATGTATTGACTAGATCTTTAAATACATGTAATTAAAGATAAGGTTGAATTAATTTCTGATTTTAAAATATTTTTTTCCTATTTTAATAATCACCATGTTTATTTCTAGGCATAAAAAACCTTTAGGAAAGTTAAAAGATGCAACCCAAACTAGAGCTAACGAATGTCCTGCATTTATATCATTCAGGTAATTACCAAAGAATGGCCTTGCATAAATATAATCCAGCTTTTACGTCAACAATAGTAATAAATGAATTGTCTTTGGAAGGAATTTAGTCAATTATTATCTAAAATTGAATCAGAATTAATTGCTTTTTCTACAAGCTCTATAGAATAATCAAAAGATGTTGCATTGTAATATTATAGTTTGTTTCTTTTCGTTTCATTCATTTCTTGTTCTATTTATGCACCAATCTTCAGAGATAGTCACTTGTTGAACAGATTTAGCATCAGCAACCTCTGTTTGATGATAATTTAAATGATTTTTGTTGTCCTTAAAACTCCGGCAATTTTATCATTATTTGAAGTTTTGTATTCTTATTACAGAAATGTAGAGTTGATTGTGCAAAAGTGTCCTCCAGTTATCGTTCATGTTAAGTGCAAAATTCTGAAGTTTTTAGCAAAATATATGTTGGCAATAATTGGATTGGTGTACATGGTTTGTTTCTGAAGTTTTTTAATACAGTCATAGCTATTGTAAACTTTGTTATGACTTTGTAGGACTTGAATATGTTGTTTAATATATATATATATATAATAAATATGATCCATTGATTGACCAGTATGTATAGGTTTTCAGTATCCCGACACTTTCTCCTCTCATTTGATTGTAAGGGAAAATCTCACGATCTTGTCACACAATATGCATTGATATGATATTTTTTCTGATATAATTTAAATTTTGTTTACAGATTCGTTTCATGCAAGGGGAAAAAGGCAGCAATTGTAAGACAAAATCTTGACCACAAAAACCATGACCCTACCAGTGCAGATGAAAAACGGGTTTCGAAATTAGATAGTTTCCTTGTCGCTTACATCGAGCATCTGGTAGACCAGGTATTATTTATCAAAATAGATATAGAGAACATTACCCCTTTCTTATTTTTACTATTATAATTTTTACAATGTTACAACTTGACCGGTGACATCATATAACTGCTCAAGCTATCTAGGGGACAATTTTGTATTCCTTGTCAGCAGAATTACAGGTAATGATTTCTTTTTAATGGTAAATACATCTTGCATAATTATGAGATTTGTAATCTACAACTGCAGCTAATGACAGTGGAAAGGAAATATATCCCTGGATTATTATTTTTTAATTTATCCGTTCGACCGTTGCTTTATATACCCCTGCCCTTGTCTGGTAATCACTGATAAATATATTCTTTAAAATATAATTGGTTCACAGATAAAACAGCTTCGTGTAACTTTGTATGCACAACGTTTAGTTTCGAGTTTCGAACATAGATATTTTGAAAACTACCACAAAGTAGCGTTCCTTTAAGAATTTTTTCTTGAATCTTAAGAATATGAAAAGCGTTATATACATATTTGTATGTTTAGATTTTTATCTTCAATGTATTTTTTAATGTTAGGGAAAGAAACCTTCTGATATTTTGGTACAGTGTGTCAAATGGGCGAAAGAACGAGGACATGAGGACATACGAGACCGACAATACTTTCCCACACCTACTGACGTAAAAAATGTAATACAAAGCTTCAAGATCAGAAATAGGTAGTGATATTTATGCAAAGGTCAGAAACTTTACACCTATGTTTTTAGTGTCGTTGCTAAACTCAGTTTCTAATTTATTTTGTGATGTATAAATTTGTATTGTGTAACAATAAAGGAAAGGTTTGCCGTTGTTCTCATCGTATTTTTTTTTTATCAAAGATAACAAGCTGACATAAAAAGGTGTACTTTATAGTTGAATATTTAAATTAAAAAATGAACAAATAATTGCATTCAAGTTTGGTGCGATAATGTGCAAGTTACAATGCAACTTCTATGAAAATATATCTATTTAAAGTTAATTTCCTTCAAAACAAAATTAACCACCCAAGAAAAGGTCAATAGTTATATATCGTTTAAATTATATATTTTAGGCAACAACGTTTTTGCTTATTAAGCCGCTGCTGTCTTGCTTCCGCGAGTTTATATCGTCGCAGGCAAAAACATTTATTTTTTATTGCAGAGGTGTAAATTATTAACCTAACATTAGTATTTTAGATGGAAAGAGATATTAAAATTCATTTCATTTTTATTTTGATTATCTAGATTTGTTACTAAACTTATTCGACTTGCATTGCATTCTAATTTCAAGGTTCTGTTACGAGTCATACAACCATAGGTCTGTTCATTTATTTTGAGCAATTACAACGTCTAGTTTATGATATTTTCTTTTACAGACATCATAAAAATGATGCTGTAGCAGTTGATTTCTTGTGTACCACTATACTTAAGGATAGTATAGTATTTTACCAGCCCTTAAATGAGTAAGTATGAAATAACAGATTAAGTACAGTACAAAGACAGAAAAATAGATTCTATGTTCCATTGGCTTAATGGATACACTTTAAGAGGTAAACGGACATCATCATGTCTCTGAGTGTTACTTTTTTATTCATTTGTATTACTCACATATGGCAGGTTTCCTTTGCCAATGGATATTTGAAGTTCTCTGTTTAGAAAATAAAGCTTTACAATTTTTTCAGCTTATTTTAATCGAACAATTTAACAATACTGTACTGTTGTTTTTTTCTTCATTTTTCTTTCTAAACTAGAAGTGAGAACAAACCATTAATCATCATCTACCAAAACAGTGAACAGAGGACAAGAATGGACCACAATGGAAAGAATGTCGTTTTTATGGATGCAACCTACAAAGGTACAATGTATTTTATAAGTGCTAAACATGAACTATCTTTGTACCCATTTATGCAAGTTTAAATAACCTAAATTTTAATAACAGGGATTATATGTATGGACATAAAAACCAGAAATTAAGATACATTAATTGATATCATAATGATGCATTGTATTCTAGTTCCCAGACATAACAGCTTTGCGTTTGTTTTACATGTTTGACTTCGTTGCAATGTCAGCTGGTTTATAACACCTACTGTTAACCTGTTTCTGGAACACAAAAGATAATACGTTTAATCTACATTATTTCAACATAAACTTACAACCAATTTCCTGATATGGTACAAATAATTGAACACCAACTCATGAATGAATTTACCAAACTGAAAGATAAAAATGGTATTGAATCTGTATGAAATTTCATTCCAACAGATCAACTGAGGAGTTTTCATCAAGTGTTAGACTTCTGTAAAGAAACAAGATCCTATTGTTAACTACCAACAGCATTGTCGTCCCATTATTTAGCAATTTCCACCAGTTTGTGATAGATTTCTATAAAGAAACAATTTCCTATTGTTTGCTATTAAACTGGAGTTAAATCTTCTGCAGTTTCAATACAAGTTCATCTATCAGTTTTGTAATTGCATTCATTCATGTTCAGTCATATGTACCATATCAGGAAAGTACCTGTAAATGTCACATTTTTAAACATTTGTAAAATATGATATGGTGTGCAATATTTCTTATATTTTAAAAGTCATTTGGGAAAATTTTATATAGGCTTGGGACAACAAACCTAACTTATTTTAATTATTTATAGGTGTAACTTCATATGGTTATGCATTCTACTGCATCATTGTACGGGATGAAAATGGTAGAGGGTCTCCTACTGCTTATATGATAACGTCTGATGATGCATCAAAAACTCTTATTGTTTTTTTGGAAAAGTTAAAAGAAAGTGCAGCTGAGCATGGATTAGAGTTGCAACCAAGGTATATTTTATTCAACAAAGGTATATTATATTGATTACAAGCGGAATACATAAGAATAATATACATTAATTGTTGTGATTTGCTTGCACACTGTGCTACGACCTCTATATCACATTCTTGTTTCAATACAAGTTAACATTTAAATGCTTATTATAAAGTGCATCTGATATTTTTATACTTTTTCTTCCTTTATTGGTCAATTAAAATTACCATTGAATGATAAAAATACTTGTAATTTGTTCAAAAACTTTGTTTTCTATATTCAGTGTAACAAAGTGAATGTTATAATATTTTTTGTGTTTTAAATGTACTTAAAACAATTTAATGAAAAAAAATAAATTAATAGGTCATTCATGGTGGATAAAGACATGAAAGAAGTGAGTGCAATAAGAGATATATTCCCAACCACACAAGTACTGTTGTGTTGGTTCCATGTGTTACAGGTAATGCATCTTGCAATTAATTTATGTTAGACCTTCTCGGTAATGTAATGGTAATAACCTGCTTGCAATATACATTTACCCTCTGATTTATCAAACCACCATTTAATTAAGTCTGAAAATTTCTGTTTGATAAGGTAATGTCGAAATATAGTAAAGAGTGGAGATATCAGAACTATCAATGGTTTCTACGGGTTTATCAAAAGCATGTCATTTATCTAACACTTCAATTCAGTTTTAAACACTCCAACAAAGAGTTAACATCGTTATGTTCAAAAGCTTTATTTCAATAATTCAACATTCAATAAAACTATCAATGCATTTGCTTCAATTTTACGATATCCTTGTCTTTCTTTTATTGTCAAATAACAATTTTCTAATGACATTTGTCTGTTTCATCTTTTTATACTTGTAAATTTCTAGAATATTTAAATTCATCATAGTCCTATGGATAATCTCTCACATACAAAGCCATGTCTTAGCTTTAGCTTTCTGGAAATTTGTTTTACATATGCTCTTAGAACATTATGATATATATTGTGTTTTATTTAATTTTAAGCCCTGGACATAAATAATAAGAAACTTTTTGTTCAAATATGTTTTTAGTGCACTAATTTTTGTATTGTTTGATTGAGTATGAACATACTACTGAAGATATTTCTTTTGTTTTAGTTAAACTGCATCTTTAACCTACATATAAGGTTGTATGAATATTAGCATTACAAAAGGAAGCCTATATAGCTTTATTTCATGTAGTCTCCATCATAGAAATGATTTTGTTTGCAAATATTAATCTAGAAGATAATATTATATCTGTCTTTACAGGCACTGTACAGGTGGTTAAATAAAAAGGATTCTGGAATATCTGGAAATCAAAACTGTGAGAAGAGAAAAGCTGTTGTACAGTATATGCGAAAGATGAAATACTGTGTTGATGTAAATATCATACCATTTATACGAAAACCCTTTAGATATTTATGGAAAAATGGTTTATTATTATCTTCTTATTTGCTGGCATTTGTCATTGGAACCATTACCAAGTTGACTGCAACAACTGCTATGACTGCACAAGTTTAAAAGGCAGTAAAACATGACAGGCATAAATTATTGTGGCTATAATATGGGATGTCTTTTGAATATAGATAACTTTACTACTAAGAAACTTTCAACATCATCTCACCCCTGTTGACTTAAGCACAAATAATATTTTGATTTCATTGATTCTGGCAAAATTAATAATCTAACATCAACCATGTTTTTAGCAAATTGTAGCTCTTTCATCATCATAATCACCATATAAGATATTAAAATATGAAACCTTTTTCGTTTTTCCAGAAGGCAAGTTTTGATGAATATGCTGAAAAACTTTCAGCTGAAATGCCAACAACATCAGTGGCAAATTACATAAGAGACAACTGGCTGCCATGTGCTCAGATGTGGAGCAATTTTGGACGCAGATTTTATCATGAAGACCAGGAAACAAATAATATTGTAGAACGGTAATATATATATTACATGAGAATGCATATTTGACAAAGCCATATATTTTTGGAAAAAAACATAACCTGGTGGTTAACAAAAAATAATGCAGAATCAAAAAGTAACAAAGCTAAATTTGCAGGCAAAATATGGAAATATGCACAAACTATATTTTTTCCACAATTTTATTTGCAAATTCGGTAAACTCAGGCAATAACTGAATCAAAGAATTTAATTTTAAAGTATGAAAAAAAAAAACGTATGGGATAGAGATGAAATTAAAGGAAACAATTTAGTTCAACCTTTCAGAAACAGTGATAAGATTTTCAACAATTCATTATGCCAAATAGACAACGTTCCAGCCATTTTTTAAACAATTTTCAAACAATTTCTAAGATAGAACTAACATACATATCTGCTTAATTGCAATAATTTTTTTTTCAGATTCTTCCTAGCATTGAAATATCATTTCTTAGGTGGATATGGCAATACCAGAGTTGAAGACTTGCTTCTGCTTATTCATCAAAATATTACTACTTACTACAAGTAAGCAACAAGTTGATCTGTGTCCAATGGACAATATGCCGCGCCATTGCTCTTTGTATTTAAAATGAACATTATTTTTGATTGGAAATCTAAGTCGACTTTTGAAATTTTGTAAAGAAATTCAAATTCCTTAACCTGTGATTTAAGGATCAGAACATCCAGTATGCAGCAATGTGCTGCAATTAATATCTCAAACTATCATTGCAGAAAATTAAGGGATGATATCTAAACTCTTTCATGATAAACATCTTCAACCTGCATTGAAACATGAATTTCTTTCCTTTTATAATATAATTCAACTGAACTGCTTTTGATTCCTATAAATTAAAATTTGCAAAATGAAATCTTTGCATAATAACATCCCCTATTTCTCTTAGAATTTCTATTTTTCACTAACTTTTCAACATCAAGATAAACATTAGGGCTCAATTTAAGGTATGTTATAATTTCAGCTATATGGAGGACCTGGCCAAAGTGGGCAGATTGAAAAATTTGAGAAATGAAAGATCTTCAAAAGGGAAAATGCTGGCAGAAATTCTTTTAAAATCGGGATTTGGAGAAAGAACAACATGGGAAAATGAATACAAATGTACAGTGCCATCTGCAACTACGGGAGAATTGTATAGAGTGAATATTGTAAAGGCTTCTTGTGAATGCATACATGCATGCCAAGGAGGTAAATACAAGGGTGAAAACCAAAAAGGTGGATACAGATAAGGCATGAACCATTTGATTTTCAGGGATTTGGATGTTTTTTTTTCTCCTGTGCAAAAGTATTGAGCTTACTGGACGTTAAGGGGGAATATGAACAAAACATGATAAGTCTTTTATTAGTACTCACTTCTGCAGAAATGATATTTAATGCTCAGTGTTTCATGGATTACCGACTGCTTCAGAGTGTTACAAAATGACATTTATTCTAAGAATATTTGCTGTAGGAATTAGGTAAAATTTCAACTTTTTTAGTTCCATTTATCAAAATTACATAATATTCTTAAAGGTAAAGGACACTTAATACCACATGAAAGCAGTCAGTTTTTCATTAAATATAATTTCCAAATAAATCTGTATTAATCAAAATAATCATCTTACATTGTTCATATTCTCATTACCGTCCTGTTAACTGTTTTTGACATAGGCAGGTGATATATAGTCTAATTATACCCCCCGCAAACGAAGTTTGGGGGGTATATAGGAATCACCTTGTCCGTCTGTCTGTCTGTCTGTCCGTCCGTCCGTCCCGCTTCGTGTCCGGAGCAGAACTTTTATACCGTAGCCGCTAGAATTATCAAACTTGGTATGTGAATGCATCATGAGAAGGCGATGTGTCGCATACCGAAATTAGGCCACTTTGACCTTTACAATAGTAAAACGTTGTCCACTTCGTATCCGAAGCAGAACTTTTATACCGTAGCCCCTAGAATTATCAAACTTGGTATGTGTGGATGCATCATGGGAAGGCGATGTGTCGCATACCGATATTAGGCCACTGTGACCTTGACTTTGACCTTGACCTTTATGATAGTAAAACCTTGTCCACTTCGTGGTCGGAGCAGAACTTTTATACCGTAGCCCCTAGAATTATCAAACTTGGTATGTAGATGCATAATGGGAAGGCGATGTGTCGCATACCGAAATTAGGTCACTGTGACCTTGACTTTGACCTTTATGATAGTAAATCCTTGTCCACTTCGTGTCTGCAGCAGAACTTTTATACCGTAGGTAGCCCCTAGAATTATCAAATTTGGTACTTGGATGCATCATGGGAAGGCGATATGTCATGTACCAAAATTAGGTCACTGTGACCTTGACTTTGACCTTTGGCATCTATGATAGTGAAACCTTGTAAACTTCATGTCCGGAACATAACTTCTGTACTATAGCATGTAGGTTTATCAAACTTGGTATGTGGATGCATCATGGGAAGATGATATGTCATGTACAAAAACTAGGTCACTATGACCTTGACTTTGACCTTCGACCTCTATGATAGTAAAACCTTGTCCACTATATGTCTAGAGCAAATTTTTTGTTCCATAGCATTTAGATTTATTTAAATTGGTATATGGATGCATCATGGGAAGGTAAATTGTCGCTTACCAAAGTTAGGTCACTGTGACCTTGACTGACGTTTGATTTCTATGTGACTGAAGGCCAAAATTCTCAATGACATGTCTTGATACTGAATTTCAATGTGCTGCTGTGCAACAACTAAAATGCAAATGCGGGGGTATTAGTCTGGCTTTGCTGACAGATCTAGTTTATATTTGCATCAAACATGGTAAAAAAAACACCTAATTAGACCAACAAACATTCAAAACTGTCAGAGTGAGGTAAGAATACCTGAAGGTCCTACAGTATTTTTAATGAAGGATAGACGATAGTAGAACAGTAGGAGCAATAGTGTAATTGTTTTGAAATTGCATGACTACATGTATTGTGTTCACCTTCAAAAGTACATAATATTTGAACATTTATTCACCCGCCTATGAGGGAATGTTTTACGCTCACCCAAATGTGGTCGTCTGTCAATGCATCTGTGAATTTTGTACAATAACACAAAATTCCTTTGACGGATTCTCTTGAAATTCTAACATGTCATCGTAGATAAACCTTGATTCCACTTTTGATGAAGTGCAAAATTGCTTTACCAACGCTATAAAAAAAAAGATTTGAATTTCACACACTGACTCAAACATCTTTTAATAGTTTTGAAAGTTTGGAATTGCTGTTATCTAGTTGGTTTGAAAAAAAATCATGTTTTCCGAATGGTGTACACTAAATACAATTCTCTTTCAAAGGTTTTTACTGAAGTTTAAACACAATGTTAGGATGTCTAAACACTGATTCTCTGTAGATTTCAGTAAAAGTTCGATTTCTAGCGTTATGGGACTTAGTATGATATCATGGAACTCTGTTAAAAAAATTATGCATGAGCTCTGTGATACAGCAGTTGATGGGTGTATAATGTGATCTTGGTGCAGCTCCTCAGGCCTTTATATTTCTTTGATTTTAATATGGGTAACATGTGAAAATTGCAATTTTTAACAGTTGCAAAGTATAGACTTTTTGACAATAAATTGATATTACCTGAAGCCTCTTTATTGAATAATCTGTGTAAACATATTTATTGGTTTGTCACTTTTGTAGGATTATGCAAACACATAAATTTGGGATTGCTGCTTGCTGCTCAGAGGGGGATAGATTTGGTCAAAACAAAACAAGAAATAGCAGAAGAAACCATCAGAACAAGTAACTATATAACTGATGGTAACAATATGGAAATCTATGTGGATGGAGATGTCAACATTGTTGATCTTAACCACTATTCTTGTACATGCATTGCCTTCAGCCACAATCTTGACTGTGTTTGTGTGATGGTTGCCAAATTGGTGACGACTGATCCAGTGAGAGATAATGCAATACAACCAGACATAATAATATCGCAAGAAAGGTCCTGCCCAAAACAAATGATAAAAAGAAAACTGAATGAAATAATGACATGGGTAGATGGAGACCAGTTTAATGATTGCAATGACACAGATGCTTTATTGCATCAGGTGAACGTTTTGCATTCAATGATATTTTGTGGAAAATTCAAAAAAGTAACAAGAAAGCGAAAAATTCAACCACATCATATACCATTTAAGAAAAATAAAGGAAGTGATCACTCTTATTGCTCTTCGAACAAGGCTACAAAAAAGATGAAAACCAACGAAGACGGTAGCTTTAAAGTCTGTAGGAGAAAGGGTGAAATAAGGAAATCATTCATCTGACTTTGAATTCTGAGTTCATATTTAGATCTACAAGTGTGCAGAATTTAACCCCCCCACCCCATGTGTATCACCTACAATTAAACATATGGATAAAGTTCTGCAAATGAACTTCAAACTGAGGTAGAGGAAAAGAAAACAAACTATTCAGCTACAACAAATGTTGTAGCATGTGATTTGACCACATGACCCAAACGATACTCATAACTCAATAACTTAAATTGTTATAAATACTTTGGTTGCAGAAAATTGTCAAGATTGAATAAATATATCATAGTGAGTGGTCATGTTATTAAGAGGCCACACACAGGAATTTTTCCTTGGTGGAAGCAGAAAACATAAAAAGGATCCGACATGAATCTAAACAGTTCTGGTTACATTGCGTACATTTTTAGCCTTACAGACCAAGTGGCGTTCAAGAAATACCCTTTGTGATTTATTTCTTAAATAATAACATAGCCTGATGAATGTGAAGTAAAAAAATAACTTGTGGAAATTAACAAACATGCAATAAGTATGTTTCGTGCAATATTTATTAGAATGCAAGAAAGGACTTTGATAACCTTGGACAACAAACTAAAAGCAAACATTGGTTCATAGCCAAGAACACTTATAAAATTTGAAAAATGACTCATAATTTGTAATATGGGATAAGACTTTATTAAACTATTGAATTTGAACTCCATATCTAGCAGCAATTAGAATAAAACAGTCTACTATCAAATTATGTAATGAAAATATAAACAAATTCTCATACACTAAATAAAAAGTGTGAAATTGACTAGTGTAAACAAAATTTATCTGATTATATTAAAGTCAATTGCAATGAGCATAGTCTATCACATTTTAGAATGCATTCCACACACAGTGAAACATTTTTAAAAAGAAACATCCAAATGTTGTTTAAATTTCTTATTGGAAATTAGATTTTGATTTGGCAGGGCTTCATCTGTTACAACAATTGTTATTTTTTTTGTGAAAAGTTTTAGTTCGCCTGGGTGGCAAAATTAATTTTTCGAAAAGAAAGAAAATCACCATTTTCCACATATGTGCAGACAATACTGTGATACTCATAAAAAATCCATAAAATACTACAAAAATTACCAGTAAATTCTGTCCATTCAATTATACAAAAGATATCTGAATTTCTTTTATACTCATTTAAAAATTATGTGAAAAATTAGAGACTCTGCTCAGTGCAATAGACTTTAGTTATAGTATAATATACAAAATGTTTTACTTATTACATGAGTCAAAATTCAAATATTCAATTTGTATCACTATGAAACAATTGCCACATGATGATGATACTAGTACCTATTTCATCCAATGACAATGTGATGTTAATGTGAAAAAAATACAAGTCAAACATTCAGTTGTTTTTTTAAAACAGTTGTCAGCTAATACCAATTTAACTCCATGAAAATGTTATGCTTATGTTCAAATACACAATTCCAATATTCAATTTTGCACACTTTTCAGATGGTACTCATAGAAATTTCACTCCATGAAAATGTAGGGTTGATATTCAAATACACAAATCAAACATTCAATTTTGCACACTTCATACAATTTTCAGATGGTATCAATAGAAATTTCACTCCATGAAAATGTAAGGTTTATGTTCAAATACACAAATCAAACATTCAAATTTGCACACTTTATACAATTTTCAGATGGTATTAATAGAAATTTCACTCCATGAAAATATAATGTTTATGTTCAAATACACAAATCAACCATTCAATTTTGCACACTTTATACAATTTTCAGATGGTACTATTAGAAATTTCACTCCATGAAAATGTAATGTTTAAGTTCAAATACACAAATCCAATATTCAATTTTGCACACTTCATACAATTTTCAGATGGTATCAATAGAATTTTCACTCAATGAAAATGTAATGTTTCTGTTCAAATACACAAATCAAACATGCAATTTTGCACACTTTATACAATTTTCAGATGGTACTAAATACAAATTCCCTCCATGATAATGTTTTGTTAATGTTTAAAAACACACAATTAAAAGTTTCAACCTTCTTGCTGGTTTTCCTGTCTGAAAAAGAATAAGTTTTATTAAAAGAGAAGGAACAATCTGATCTTGAGATGTAGAATACCTTGATAATATTCAAACCAAATTGTACTTGAATGTCTATATCCATTATGTATCAAAATCACAATTATGCAACTAGGCATAGTGCGAACTTATCAACCATAAAAATGCCATCTCCTTTCTAAGAGAAATTTTAACATTTACAAATCACTTTGTTAAGACAGTTAGAATTTCCTGAGTCTCTTCTTGTATTAAATTATAGCTGATGTACAACATTTGTTTTTGAAGAACAGAGATGTAATCAAAACAAGGATAAAGGATGTGCTTTTTTTTTTTTAAGAAATATTATCCATTGCAAAAGCAATCATGTAGCAAAATTCCTTTCAAATCTATATACCTAATACTTAAATTGAATTGTTTGTTTCCATGGATTTCATAAAAGTACCTTGGTATAACTGAACTGATTATATTCCATGTTGCTCTGATAATCTCCAGACCACCATGTGTGAACTCATCAAAGTCTGTGTCCTTTAGGTTTTTCATAACATTTTCAATTACATTCCTACAAGGAAAAAAGTGTCAACAATTCGGGTTCTAAAAGGAATCCACCAAACGAGAAATCTACTAAAGGCTCCATTCTAGTACTTTGTTCCAGATTTTTTTTCCAACTGACAATATTCAAAACAGGTTTGTGATGTTAATATAGGTTTCAGCTTTCAACTATCATATTTAGAAAATTCTAACCAACAAAGAATTTCAAACAGTTCATTTGTTTATTTGGGTAATATTATTTGACTTGTGGTGTTCAAGAATTAACAATGTAAACAGAAGAATAAATTTTAACGTCACAATTTTACTAAGTGACGTCAAAAATTTAATTCTGTGTTTACATCATTCATTCTCAAAACATGAATGTCAGAAATTTTTTCAACATAAACAGTAAAACTGTTTAAAATTCTATGTTTATTGGAAAAAAAATCATCAAAATCAGATTAGAAATGACTTCGTAATAATTTTTTGAAAAAATGTAGTTTTATATGAAATAAGGACATTTTGAAAATTATCTTCACTTTTGGCACATCACTGTACATGTATTACATTTTTGGTTTGTGCAAGATTGTATTTATTCATATAACTATTTCTTCTAAATTATATAGAGCAGACATTTAGTAATGTGAGTACCAAGATCAGACAATTCAGACGAGAATTCATTTTAAGTTGTAGCTTTCATGAGTTTTGTGTTTACCTGGTGGTATCAAAGGCTGCCTGCCGTTGTGCACTTGTATTTCCCAAAGTCTGATCTTCGGATAACTTTTTTTTAAAATTGTCTTCATCAATACAACAGGCTGAAGCAGCCAATAGACCCTGTGAAAGGATTTTTACGTCACCTGAAATGGCAAGTAAAGCTGATAACTTAGAATTGAGTCAATATTGTCTAGTAAGGCAATGGATGAACTATAATGCTTAATTCAATATTTTATATTCTTCTTAGAAAAATAAAGAATTGGTAAACTGCTGCTGAAATTTGTTTATTTGATAAAATTTGAATTTGTCCTCCCTCAATAGAAAACTTACTGTAGTGAAGAATCTGTGAAAGTTAAGTTGAATTTAGTACAGTGGTTTAGGAGGATTTGCAGATTAGGGATGTGTACCCCTAGTAATAACACTGAAGATACTTTTTGAGTAAGGGCACCCAAGAAATCTGATCCAAAACTGAAATAGGTGTATGACAAAACACTATAGTAAAGAAATTTTTTGTTGAATTCTACCTAGTGCCCTATGAGAAGTTACAAATAAATAATGCATGGCCCCTTGTGGTAATATATGAGACCAGAAAATGATCAATTAATTTGGTCAGACCACTCCATTGACAATTTCTACAAAGTTTGGTTCCAGTCAACTGTAACATTTCAAAGAAGACTGAATTGTGAAAAGTTATCAGACAATGATTATGCAGATAAGAACAGGCCAAAAGTAATGGCAAAAGCTCAGATGGTTGTAAAGGCCTTGTGGACTAAAAATTAATGTTATCATTAACAAGAGAGCAAAATAAGGGAAAATGGACTCAATATATGGTAATGTAATATCCCATGTCAAACATAACCAAAAGGGAGCGTGTAACATTCTTGGATATTTGCACACAGTACCGTATGGCTTCGAAAATGTGAAGTCATCAGTGACAAAAATGCCCCATTTTGCATTTCAAGAGTTATTTGCATGGATATTGGTAAATATTGTCTATTGAAGAATTTTTGCAGCCTCATGCCAAATTATATTCTTCTTAGAACAATAATTATTATTTTTCATGCAATTGTCCTGTATTATCAGACTTTGTATCAACTGAAATTAATGGAATACATTATTATGTTAGTATAAAGGATGAGGAAACTTACCTTCTGGAAGCAGTGTAAAGCTGCTATATCTTGGTTTTTTACTTTTGTCTTCATTTTTCAATAATTGCACAATTTTTGATAAATGTTTATGTGTATGATTGAGGCTATCTTCAGATCTTTTTCCCAGGTGGAGCATCTGTCCTAAAACAGTGGTGGAGTTAATGCTCTCCACACCTCCCACTCTCCTATATAGTTCTTCTCCTGTTATAATATGGCTTTCCCCAGCTCCAGCCTGGTTGGTAAGCTTGGGAACAACCCTGCTTGGTACAACTCGTATGTCTGAAAAAAAAATTCTTTTAATCTTTGTATACTACTGTTACAGGGCTACCATTAAAACATCTTCATCTAAAATTAAGGCATAGACATCCTGACAAATAATTACGGCATACCAATTTTGATATTCTTAAAAAAAATAAAAGGGAAGTCCAATGTTTTGTAATTCTATCAGAAGTTTTTCTCTGTACACAGAGATTTTTCAAGAAAAATGTTAATTCAATTTTTTTACAAATTCAGTTAACTTTTGACCTATTCTGAAATATTTACAAAGTCATTATAGTTGCTATAATTGTTTAGACAATGAACATTTTACTGTATATTTTCATGTATTACTGATTTATCTCAAGTCAATCATATTTCTTCATTGAAAGGCACTCATGAAAGGATTTTTTGTAAAATCCCATATAATACAATGTATTAGACTTCAATTAATTTTTGAAACTGAAACAACATTTAAAATCTTAACCAAAAACAATTAAAAAACCCGAGTTGCAGCCACCACCTGCAAAGTTCGCCTTGTCCCCAGCGTGTCATACTCCGCTTTTGGACCCTAGGTTGACTTAGTGCAAAAGTTTGAATATAACAAAAATAACAGTCATAGAGTCTTTTGGAAAACTCATAAGATGCATAATGGTAGGACACACAGTACCTGTGGCTAATGTCAGACCTAAAAGGGTACCGGAGTTGATGAAGCATGAAATGTAGGTCAAAGTAATTTGGAAAGATTGCTGATACTCCTGAAGGCACATCCACGTATCAAACTTCATGAAGGTAGGACACACAGTACCCTAGAACTAAAGATAGACAAAAAAGTAAACCTGATTTAATTAACCATACAATGTAAATCAATGTGACCCAATTTGGATTGGATGCTGACAGACTCAATTTGATGCATTCAAAAGCTACAAGCTTTTAGGTCACACAAGTACCCTAGAACTAAAAACACAAAAAAGAACCCGAGTCAGTGAAGCATGAAATGTAGGTCAAGGTGACCTAATTTGGGTTGGATGATGACAGACTTCCAAAGACACATTCATACACCAAGCTACATGATGGTGGGACACACAGTACCCTAGAACTAAACTCAGACATTAAAGTGAACCTGAGTCGGTGAAGCATGAAATGTAGAGATGAGAAATGGCTCAGGATGCACATGTGGACGCCAAGGGTACATCAATAGCCCCCCTCTACTTCGTACAGACGAACTTAAAACATATTTTTTTATTATATTTATAAAGAGCAAATCTGAAATGTAGTCAACAATGTGTTATAATCTTTTCTATCAGGTGACAAAATTTTTTTAATTAATCCCAATGACATAAACTCACTAGCAGCTAGAATTTCTTCTTTGGAGTCTAACTCAGCCCAATCTGCCATGCCTTTTTCTGAAAGGGCAAAGTAAATACAATATAAGAGATAATATAAAGATAATTTTATTATAGTATCACTCATCAATCTAACAATACATGTATATACAATCAATAAGTAAGGTCAAGAAATACCAATTGGATTTTCAGGGGAAAGGAAGAAAATAGAAAAGCACTGACAAACTCCGGAGAACAACGAGGATAAGACTAAAACAACACAAACATTTAAAACTAAAAACAAATGAACAACATGGACCCCACCAAAAAACGGAGGGTAGACTTAGGTGCTCTGGAAGAGTAAGCAGTCTCTGCTTCCTGCAGGACATCCGCCATGTTGCTCATGTCAAATTTGGTATGAGAAAGGGACATCAAGGGAACAAGCCTTCTTTCCTTTGGGAAATGGTTTTATCATAACTTTCAACCAAATCATGATGATGTCAATAGGGATGACTGTAACTTAGGAGCAACATACCTCTGATTGAGCAGCTTTTTTGTCAAAAGCCGAGCCCTATCAACAAAGTCGCTATATGTGTCAGAAGCTTTGGAGTAAGGAATGATCTGTGAAATATACACTCCATACATCGGCGCTTCTTGAATGTTACCGCTCAAAAATGGGAAGTTGATTGGAAAATCAAAGTCATTGCGTTTGTCATCAAGTTTTGTATTTAACCTTCCTCCAGTGTCAATTTCGAGATGAAGTTCAAGATAAGATGCAGACTTGACAGTGTCTGTAGTATCTATAATCTCAAGCTGGCTGGGATATGATATATGAGATGAAGAATATTCCCAAAATGTAAATTGTTATCCCCGCACTTTCTGAAGAAAGTTCGGGGATATTGTAATGGGCCCGTCCGTCTGTCCGTCCGTCCGTTAGCAAACCTCGTCAGTGGAACTCCTCGTTCATTATTTGTTGCAGGTCTTTTATTTGTATATAGTATTGTTCCTTACTATGTGTAGATGTGCAGTAAGGTTTTGGATTTTTG